>CAJNSZ010001574.1:0-24627 GCA_905329745.1 Rotaria sp. Silwood2 | reverse complement strand
GACACGGGTTTTCCGAGTAATGTTCCTCCTCTTCAAGCAGGATGGGCTATACGCGCCGAAGAGGAGAAACACGGACAAGGTTTTCCTTAGCCGTGGCCAACAATCCTGCCTCTTTTATCAAGTAAGTATGTAACTACTTACAGATTTTTAGAACTGCCGGTAAAGCTTGCATATACACTAGCGGATTTGCGCAATGTCGCTGTCTCTCTTTGTATGACATGATGCTTGTCTAAGCTTATCTACACAACATTAGCTTCTTATGGTAAAATTCGTCTTAATTTATTGAATGATATAAAAAGTAGTTTAGATAGTTGATGATCTATATAGCGCTACTCTTCGTTAGAAAAAATTACTTCCACTGATTTTCCTCATAAGTGTTATCCACTTGGTGAACATGGTCCGCCATTTTTCGAGTAAAAGTGAGACTTTTTTCTAATGATTTTATAGAGGAGAAAAAGTTGTACAATATATATGAAAATCAGCGTGAGATCTTTTGAAATGGCTGAATGATATTGAATACACTGTGATAAACTACAAAAAATTGACTGTTTTTTCAATTGAAAAATGAGTACTCACGAACAGTATTTCGTAAATAACTATAAATTAGTCTGCACAAATATAATATGTAAATAAGTAGTTTTGTTGAGCTTTCGATGCTCTATCTTTTGGTATGTAACACGAAAAATTTTGTTAAACTATTGTTATCTAAAACAACCTCAAGTTTATAGGACCGATTTTTGACCATATCCTTGAAATATCTTTGTTAGTGATCGTTAGTAAATTTCAGATAACTTTTTACCAGCTTATCGAAATGCGTTAAAAATTTGGATTTAGAGGTTTTAGATGATGCTGAACAAAATGAGAACATCAAAACAAAAAACTAAATTTTGACGAGTGCTTCGGTTATAAGTACTGTACTTGACGGTCTCACGGGTCCTCTCTTAATTAATATCCATAACGCAGAGACACACCGATACCCACACCCCACACCCACCCACCCTTTCTCTAGGGTTTACATTTGCTCGTATGGTGTGGGAACGCATGGTGAACAGACAGACAGACATTCCTATTTATCTGCATAGATATAGATAACCGTGAACAAATAATATAGAAGATGATCTTCGTTTTCTTGTCAAATCTTTATATCATACCCACATGTCACGCTATATGATGTATTTAAGAATGAAGTGAAATATGATAGCTAGTTATTAAAGTTAGTCAATGCATGTGACATTAATAATATATGAACCATGTTTAATGAAGTTCGTAGTCATCTGTGCAAGCGCGTGCAGGACAATTTGGTGGATGAGGTATTTCAAACACTAAGAAATCACCACAATGTGTGCTGCGAATTGCTTTAGATGATGAACAAGGATTGCCAATCTCATCGACGTAACACAAAGTGCTAAGTGACGTTGTTCCAGGTTCTCTGGGATAGACGCCAAGTATCCATCCAGCTTTTACACTACCACAACGACCGTTGGGAGCTTTTCTGACGATGGCAGTACCAGCTCGATCAACAAAGCGCACCCATCCTACCATATCACGATCACAAAGATCACCTTTGCCTGAGTTAACACGACGAGTAGCATCACCACTAACATTGTAGCTTGTACATTCGATTGGCAAACCTGAATAATGACAATAAGTTTTTCAAATCTTTAATAAATGAGTAATTCAACTTTGTATATTCAGCTATGCAACTATTATTCGTGTAATTAATCGCCCACACGAATATGATAGCACCAAAGAACTGTACTGCCCTCCTCTCATTACAAATACGATAAAGTCTATTGTGTCAAATGTTTCGAGAAATTGATGAAATCCCGTTATGATGGGTATTTGTAAAACAAGCAAAAACCCCCAAACCGAGAGCTGATATTGTCAGTAGATAGAGGTCGCCGAGTTGGCTCTACGGACACCCAAAACGGGTGAGCATTAGAAAAATTTTCCGATGCACACTGATTTTTTCAATCCACGAACACCCATATGTTTTGCCTGTGAGTAGATCTACTCCAGTTATATATATACCCTAAATATCAGACTCTTATCATTTTGATTAAGAAAAATAGCACATACGAAAAAAGCAAATTTTTGGTAACTTTGGTGATTCATAACTTTTGTTCAGGATGAGATAGAGGTCTGAAATTTCTACTGTACATAGAACAATCAAAGATGTATATCCACTCAAAATTTCAGTTATACAAGTGGTTCCCTTTGGTCAGGACAGTTCTCTCAAAAATGGATTTTTGATACATTTTGAGGTTTTTCAGGATAGACTATCTCTCAAAGTAGCGGTCACTTTTGAACTTAATCTGTAGAAATTGGAGGTACTCTATTAAGTCTCCTACACTCTAAGAAACATTGGTTCTCTACTGAACCCTAAAATTAGGTTCGGCAGTTTATAAATACCGTTCAAATGGTTCGAGATGCCTAAAAAACGATTATTCAGTTCTACGAAACCTTTAAAGGTCTTTCCCTTGATACACGAGCCGAAACTTCTCCTACGAAACCTTTTTTTAAGTTCTGTAGTGAAAAAAAAAGGTTCGGTAAGAAAACACGAAACCTATAGAGTTCCGTATGAGAAACTCTCAAACTCTTCAGGTTTGGTAAGAAACCACTGAGGTTTAATACGAAACTCTATGGATTTCGCGTTTTCTTACGGAACTTTTTTTTCTCTACGGAACTTAAAAAAGGTTTCGTAGGAGAAGTATCGGCCCGTGTATCAAGAGAAAGAACCTTTAAAGGTTTCGTAGAACTGAATAATCATTTTTTTAGCATCTCGAGCCATTTCGACGCTATTTCCAAATTGCTGAACCTTTTTTCGGGTTCAGTAGAAAACCAATTTTTTTAGAGTGTAGAATCATTCTAAGAAATACCACGCTAATATTTTTGTAGGATTGTAGACTTAATAGAGTACCTCCAATTTCTACAGATTAAGTTCAGAAGTGACCGCTACTTTGAGAGATAGTCTATCCTGAAAACCCCCAAAATGTATCAAAAATCCATTTTTGAGAGAACTGTCCTGACCAAAGGAAACCACTGTATAACTGAAATTTTGAGCGGATATACATCTTTGATTGTTCTATGCACAGTAGAAATTTCAGACCTCTATCTCATCCTGAACAAAAGTTATGAATCACCAAAGTTACCAAAAATTTGCTTTTTTCGTATGTGCTATTTTTCTTAANTATTCTCTATGATTTCCTCGAAGTCTAGTGTCGGAAGCAACATTAGAATTCTTTTAATATTCATATTCTTGCAGAACTTGACGAATTCTATCGAAACCGTATAAAAACAACTGGAAACAATAGGCATGCGAATGATTACTATGGGAATAACAAACGCACAGAAAGTTTAGTGTGAGAAAAGTTAAATACGAGAACGATCAACAGTGAAAACTTAAGAATGGAAAGAAATCAAGAAAAATATGAAAATTGAAAAAATAATAAATAACTATTATAAAAATTTAATTCGAAAGTTTCTATTCCTCTCTGTAAAATAACGTTATCTATATGAAAATTACTACAGATAGTTAATTGAAATATATAGTTTTGTAGAGAATGTAAATGCCATCATTCGAAAAATAAATGTTGAAATTTTGTCGTAGTTATGGAAAGTTAGGATCGTTTTATTTATGATGATTAAACATTTAACGCATTATATTTCTGTAGAGACAACATGGATATAATGTCCGAACTGTTATATTGTTTTCCAGGTGTTTTTATACGGTTTCGATAGAATTCGTCAAGTTCTGCAAGAATATGAATATTAAAAGAATTCTAATGTTGCTTCCGACACTAGACTTCGAGGAAATCATAGAGAATAATAAAAATTTTATCGTTCATTAGAGTGTGGTGCACTTTCAGCATATGCTGATCGACTATTTTGTCTTCTTATGATGCTTAATAAATGGAGGAACTTTGGATTTTATCCGAAAGTTAAATGTACTGCAAAAAGTGAATGAGACAGATTGAGTCATTCTAGAATGCCACGGCAGCAAAATTATCGTGAGGCATCTTTTCTATAAATACGACTTCTATTCATTCTTGCACCTCCACAAAGATTTAGAATAGAATAAAACTCACACTTGGACTCCTCACCTTTAACTATTCTAACAGAACCCTTTTTTGTCATAAGTTGATGTAGATGGTTACTGCTCAACCGATGGGGCTTTGAAGCAAATGGAGTACAGATTCAAGTTCTCTGACCCAGAGAAACTCGAAGTAGCATACGTATGATCCGATAAAAGAACTCGAATTATGGGCTTCTCAGGCCATTGACAATATTCCAACCACTTCTTTAATTTTGCTTGCTTTATAGATCACTGAACATTCTTATTCATTTACACATTAGATACTATTTTGTAGCAGATAAAATTCTCTGTCATAGGATGTATAAAAAAAATAGTGGGATTGTATTCAACTCTGATGGAAAAGTTTCTTACAAAAGCGACGATATAACGATCTTCCCATAGAAAATCATAGGAATAAATTAGTATTTTTGCAATAACTCCCTAAGAGCCTATCCAATCAGGCTCGTGTTCGAACTCGTCCGAAACATTAATGAAATTGAACCGTGTGAAAAATTTCATCAGGATCTGACTCTCTCTTCAAAAGTTATCATGTAAACGGCCGGCCGGCCGGACGCACTGATCGATTCTATAGTAGACTCACTTTTTGAGTACACTCAAAAACAAGAAAGAATAAATAAATAATCAATATCTCTATCTATGTCACCCTATTCATTGACCATTGACTCTACTCTTAGAGTGACATAATATCTTTTATTTAGTGGAATTATGGTCGTAAGCAACCTCATGAATTTATAAATGATATATGATAGATACAGGCATCAGTATTTTCTCAATAAATCAACGATATTAATTACTATCCAGGTCGAAGTTTTACATTTCGATAGCCATTTTGACTATCTACAAAACCAGGTATTTAAGAAACCACCAACTACTGATCATTTGAGACATATCTAGACAATTTGGGTTCTGGATGCAGCTTTTATGCATTTTTCACACCTTTTTCAGAGTATGTTTCATTAGAAAATTAAAATTGATTCAAGACTAATATCAGATTCAGAATCAGCGTTAAAAAATGAGTCGATTTATGTATTTTGTGAAATCACAATTTTTTCGGTAACTCAGCCATTTCTTGACGGATCCTTCTCATCTTCGAACTCGACCGAGATATTGGCAAGACTAAACTGTGTAGAAAATTTCATCGCAATCTGACTTTCCTTTCGAGATTTATTATGTAAACGACATGGCGGACGGACGGATACACAGACCGATTTTATTAGTGTACTCACTTTTTCAGTAAACTAAAAATGATGTTTTCAGGTTCAGTATGTAATATTTCATCTTGAAACATAAATTAGCATTCGATTAACTAGAGTTATTGAAACTCAAGCATACTTTAATGCAAAATATCTGGAATTTTTATTATTTTTCTGATTTTATCTAAATTTTGTATTGGGAAGAAAGCTGAAAATTTCTTTCATACTCATATTCTTGTAGAGCTGATTGAACTCTGAGAGAGACCGAAACGAATAAGAAAATCTCTATTCGGATTCGATGCCACCCAACCATCTTCAAAAAATATTCTTGTCAGATTCTATTCGTTTTTCGGTCTCTGAGTTCTATCAAACCATATCAAAATGTCTAGTAAAAAAATGCAGAAAACGGTGTTTCAATCAACTTAAAAATGCCACAAATATTAAATTTTCTTTTTCTTTTTGCAAAAGATGTAATGTGTTAAATGTTTACTCATCATGAATAAAATAATCCTCACTGTTCATAACTATGACACAATTTCAACTTGTTTTTTTTTTAAACGATAGTTCTCCCCATTCTCTATAAAACTATATATTTCGAGAAAGTTTCAAATGGTCAGGCGACGACTTGAATAGACAGACACAATCATGGCTTTCATCACATTAGAAATATGAATATCTAAAAATACGAGATGTTGTGATGAAATCTACAGGACAACTATAATGGTTAATACAGGTAGTTCGTAACAGCTGCAGAGCTTTTGCAACGAATCAATAGAATTTTGTAATGGAATATATTTTAGTATTGCTTCACTTACATAAACAAATTACATGAGTTTCGTAACGAATCGTACAGAGCTTTCATAACAGCTACAACAGGATTTCTCAGGATATATTTCTAAGAATGTAACAGCGTCAAATCAGGGTTGTGGTAACGAGTTTAATAGAGAATACATAATCGTTCATTCAGGATTTTCTTTCCATAAAAATATAGTGTGTTCGGGCTAGATTGGAGAGTTATCGTGGCGAAAAAGCAGGACTGTCGTAAGCAATCGTTTTCCCTCTGTGTATTGTCACTTATATTTCTACATTAAAGGATCGTACGAGAACCCTTTGTAAAGAATTATGATAATCCTCCAAAATTGATTCCGAAATACCTGTAACTGACAACGTGATGTTGTAAAATGGCACATATCAAAACAGTGATTACGACTACCCTATAAAAATCGTTACGAAACTTCTGATTTTGTCGTGATGAAACTTCTGTTACGAGCTTTCGCAGCGAATTGATAGTACGAAAGCCATATAAGAAAAATCGTAACTAGTAGAAAATTTCCATGCATCATCCTTGTTGTGATATATTTTGCATAGGTCGCAGTGATGATCCTTACTTTGACGATATTTTCCTAGTCCAAGTGATGCAAGCATTTCATCAAATTCTTTTTTAACATTCCATGAAGGTGGTTTCATTTGTTGATCAGCTGATCGATTAGCTCAATTTTTCCATCGACGTATTTGTTCCAATGCATGTTTAAATAAAGTAGGTGGAAAATCCAGAAAGATTTTTCCATTATTGTCGCGTTTAATCAAATTGAATTGATTTGTATCATCATTTGTAAATATTGAAGCGAGAATTGTATTTGGTATATAAGTCAGAGTCTCTTGTGTAGCATACATTAGTTCACCACCTACGTTCAGTTGTAAAACTTTGTTCCTATGTTCTACGAAAAATCTATTTCTGGCGCTTCTTTCTTCGTGTAGCTGACTGGATAGGTTCGATGAAGATTCTACAACTGCACTATTTGCTTTTGTTAATAAAAACAAAAATATAAAAGCCATTATGCACTATAATAATCAGAAAGAATGAGAGTTCTTCCGCATTTGGCTGCAAATAAAATATTGTACGAACTTTTATCAACAACACTTTAAAAGGACCTGGTCAACTATTAGAAAATACGAATATTTCAAAATTTATAGCTTGCCACGAGCTATTGCTACAAGATAAATGACATTTCAGATAATGAAACGATCATTAAATTTCATTTGTTTGAATTTAATCGATTAAAATTTTCGTTGTAATCGAAAGTATTGGAAAACATCAAAGTCAATGACTGTTTCATGATAAAAATGTCACTGTTTATTTTTTAAAGTTCCTATGAAGATAACTATGATCAAATTAATTAGAAAACAGATGTGCACTGTTCGATACTCACTAACATAAAACAAGTTTGGCTTTCATTTATTTCAGTTTTTAGCTTAATTGATGCAGTTTTTATCGAGTTTATAAATCTAGTGGAGATTGGAAAAATATTTTTCAATTTCATAATAAAAAACACTGTAAATGTACAAATATGCAGCTTATTCATTGGAAATTTGATTTAAATTTTTATTGTTCTTTATTTGATTATAGGAATATGTACAGATTTTTATAGTATTGATAAACAGTCATCACTAAGTTGTAGTTTTTGTATTAAAATAAATGCATAAGATGTCTCAAAAGCCTGTTGAAAAAGTTTACGTTAATAACTCCTAAACAGTTCAAATGATTTGCATATTTTTTTTAATAATCAGGATACATTCTTGAAAGTTTTGTTCTGTATATTTCAGATAAATGTTTATAACAACAAACCTTGGAACAAAAATAGTTTTGTTAATGATCAAATTCGACTCATTTATGGCTGTGAAACGAAAAGTACAAGTCCAGTTTGAAAACAATACATCAAGTGAAAAGTAGATTAAAGTTATATTTCAACGCTTCTGTCAAATTGGTACAGTGGGATATCGAAAACGTTCTAGAAGTCTGTCAAAAATTACAGAAGAAAATATTGATGAAGTTAATGATGATTTTCAGTATCAACTATAAACGAGTGTTCGATGTGTTGTAACAGTCTGCTCCATTGTACGAACTACGACTGTACATCATTTACTTGAATCGCACAAAATACAATTTGGTCAAAAACTCTATCAAGAGGATTGCAAAAAGGAGTTGGGACATGTAATACTCTGATACCAATGTTACAACATCATCAGATTCAGCAAAAATCATTTTTTTCTGACGAAGCAAACTTAGATAGATTTTTATCAACAAGCATAGAACTAATCCACATTTTACTATTGAAAACATTATGCAATGTAGTACATTAAGCGTTTGGCGTGTCATATCAAACACTCCTTTAGTGGACTACTTTTCTTTGAATATGATGTTACTAATGGAAAAATTAATTCTTATTGCGTCAAAAATCCTTTATTCCATAGGTCAGGGTATTACACGAGCTTCGTTCTCTTATGCTTCAGCTAGAGGAGCTCCTCCCATTTCTCCATCGATATTAAAAGAATGTCTGAATAATAATTTTCCTGAAGGGTGAATTCGAGAAGGTGGTTTAATTCGACAAGCTTTATTTTCACCCGCTTTGACACGTTTCGATGTTGTTTTTTTCTATAAGAACACAAAGACAAAGTCTACAAAACTCTTATCAAAAATATTACAGAATTAAACACGAAAATCGACAAAGAAATCAAATCAACTTCAAAAGAAGCTTTCTGTAATGTTTTTTTAAAATTTTTCATCAAAAATAGATGTATGTATTTTAGCTGATGGTAATTATTTTCAACATTTGTAAACGAAATGATATGAAACAAAACCTAAAGGCGTACACTATGGCACTACAAATAAAAATATAACTCATCTAAACTGTTTCAGAGTTATTCACGTAAACTATTCGATCGGACTTTTGGTAGACCCTATATATCTTACCAATCATTTCCTTGTTGATCAGGGAGACATGGAAATATTGAATGTGATTATTTATACCTCTATAAACATTAAATAGGACGTGTTTTCTTCTGTGTCACATGTCGGTGTTCAGTTCAGATACAATAATAAATAAGACTTAAGTCAATAAACAAAAAGAGAGAGAAATCTGATATTTACTAGGTAGATGTCTAATCCGAGTTCGAATATAATTGGAAATCTTTAAAACTTGATCAGCATCTCTTAGACAAAAGGTGAAAGATAAAATTTTGCCTGAATAATGATTTATAAATTATAAACGGACGATTAGCTGTCGAAGTCATCTTATAATGTAAATGTAGCAAAACAATTAAGAGAATGCTTAATCAGTAAAGAAGAGTTTTTTTCGTTTATCATTTATTATAGAAGTTATTGATGACGAAGACTTCACTTTATGTTTTTACAAGAAATCTTTTTAGTGTACTCAAAAAGCGAGTACACTACTAAAATCGGTCTGTGTGTCCGTCCGTCCGTCCGTTTATCCGATAACTTTCGAAAGAAGAGTCGGATCGTGATGAAATTTTCTACACAGTTCAGTCTTAACAATGTCTCGGTCAAGTTCGAAGATGAGCAGGATCCGTCAAGAAATGGCTGAGTTATAGAAAAAATTGTGATTTTCTACCAGACCATCCCTGAGGGGGGGTACAGGGATTTTTTCAAAAAAAAATTTTTTTTTCAGAATTATTCACAACATATATAAATCGACTCAGTTTTTAACGCTGATTCTGAATCTGATATTAGTTTTGAACCAAATCATAGTTTTGTGTAGTCAAAAAGTGAGTACACTATAGAATAGTCAGTGTGTCCATCCGCCCGATTGGCTGTTTGCATAATAACTTTTGACAGCAGAGTCAGATTGTGATGAAACTTTCTACACAGCTTAGTCTTGGCAATACCTCGGTCGATCTCGAAGATGAGAAAGACCGGTCGAGCCGTTCCTGAGTTATTGCAAAAATATCCATTTTTCCCTATAGCTTTCTGTGGAAAAATGGACCCATCGCGACTTTCGTAAGACTTTTCCTATCATAGTCAATTAAAACCCCAACTATTATACACCATTCGATAGAAAATTTCAAGTACTACAAAATGATATATAAAACATAAAGAACCAAGAACGTTGACTAACCTATGACAAAGATAATTAAAGAGAACTAGGTTATATTTTGGTCCACAATCTAATTGATCCACAAATAGAGCTTTATCTTCCGATTACACCGACGATACTTCGAGGTTTTCAGGTATGGAGAACTCAAATGTGTACTGCACTTCCATCGAAATATTATTAGTTGTGCAGTGACCAATAGAAATGAAGTTATAGGTAAAACGACTTTCTTAGTGTAAATCAAGGTGCAGAGTTAAAACTTGAGCTTAGTTCGGTCCCATATCCTGTTGGTTTGGCAACGCGCAATTTAAATCAAAATTTTAAATGTTAGATTTGACAGTATAATTTTGATATTCAGATAGTCTAGGATGATTGATTTGTATGATTCACTTTTTGAAGTACACATAACTCTCGGATTTAAATCCGAAGTTTCCGCATTTATTTCGTGCTCATTTTTGAAAACATCCAAAACTGACTTTGAAAAGCGCACGATGGACTCGAGGAGCGATCGAAAACTTAAAAAATATATACTTTTTGTTCGCTCTGTTTTTTTTTTCATGCCTCTCAAAAGCGATCGAATTCCTAGCATTCAAAAACTATATTCAATCAATCATTCATTTTTGACTCCTTGAACATATTTCGATACTTCAGTGCTCATCATAGTAGCTAATATTCGACGAGAGGAAGCTTATCGAAAGAATACCAGCAACTAATTGAACATTTCAACCACTCGATGTCTATCGAACTTCAGGATTAGACGAGGAAGAGGAATCTTACTTTTCAATGGTTCAGTAAAATCAAAACCCAAAATAATAGAAGTTTCGATTGCTGAGTTTAATTTTGTGTACAAAACACTTTTTCAAATAATGACTTTGAAACGAATCTTTCATTCGACGACCTTAGTAGATTTATTTATGTTTCAAATATATTTTCCGTTACCTAAGCAGACAAAAATTTGAAAAAACGCTTTTAAACACTCAAAAATTTGAATTTTTCGCCATTTTTACGCTCTGTGAATTGCAGAAAAACGCGTTTTTGTGTTTTTTTAATGAGTGTTAATGGCTCACAATCGTGGTTCTATTTTGAGCCTTTAAAAAAATTTTTTCCAAATTTTTGTCTGCTTGGGTAGTTTCATAATTTTCTAACCAATATTTAGTATGTAATAATGAAAACTTAGAAACAAGCTCGTCAGCGTTCTTAACGAAAGCTAAGTCAGAGTGAATCTTTATGTTTAGAAGCTGCGTATAAATTTATTAGTATGGATTGTATACTTTTTCACACAAATAATTTATTTACCAAAAAAAGTTTTGAATTCTCAAATGAAAAAAAATGTTGTAGGTGATTGTCAAATATAACCAACAAATGTGAAAATAATAAACCAGAAATTTCAAAGTATTATTCTTTATATGAATTGAAAAGATGATCTTCAAAGAAAAATAATAATTCATATTTTTTTTAGATGCTCAACAAAAACACATTGTAGTACCAGTGTTTAATCCATCTTCCTTACCTATATGTTGAGGCGTAAGCCGATGGGTCGATCGACGGCGATACAAGCTTTTTCAATTTTTTTCAATATTCGGTGGCGGCTGGAAGTTTCGAAAGTGAGCAATTATTTAGATTGTAAGAAAGCCCCGTTTATTTCAAGATCTGATTAATAATAATTTTAAGAGCCTTGAATGATATAACTGTAGTTCTCACATTAGACTAATCTAGAAATTACCTGTAGGCAATATGGAGAAGAGTAATGAATTAATGAACAACCTTTCCTGAAATTAAGAGATTCATTGGTCCAAATGAAAGACAGACCTCATTGATGTATACCATGATGCTAACAAACTTGCCCATTTTAGTTTTTAATAATGGAGTCTGAAGACTATCTCTACAAAAGGTTAGTTTTGATCCAAGTTCGAACTGTTTCTTGAAGTCTATAACTTTTGTTGTATAGCAGCTTACAGAGGATAGAGAAGGCATGTGATAATTTATTGGTTCGCTTTGCTGAGTTTCTATCAATTGATGTACTGACAATAAAGGATTTATCATATTACCTATGCCTCATATATCATTGTAAGCACTAATAGTTTTACGATTGAAGATGAAATATCATCTATTTTTCAGATTCTCACTCATCGAAGCAAATTTTGTCATTGACTCGTTGAATATCTAACATATCATTCGCTTTTTTGTGCGTTTGATGCAAATGACAGTAGACAAATTTTCATTTTAGTGCATCCAGTAGTTGTATTAGACTAAAAAAAGCTTTCATTAAAATTCTGAAAACTCGTTATATGAGAGAATATATTCAGATAGAAATTAAACCTAAACCACCAGCATTAATAAAGGTACTTTGCACTTCTGTTATCCCGGATCCAGAATATTGATTAGTCGAACATATCAACAACCGAAAAGCTTATGAATAAATTTCACCAGTCTAGTAGAAATAAAGATAACTAAAAAGAAATTTGATTTTCGCATTTAGATGTCAGTGGCGGCAGCTGAAACTTTTAAAAAGATTCTTAGTAACAGCGGCGCAGTGGCTTTGCCTATTGTTGCTCAACAGTGACGGCTTCTTTGTTTTCGAGAAAATCAGCGGCGGCGACGGCTCTGTCGAACAAAATCCTTTTTATTTTTATCAAATTTTGATTCTATCAAAAACAATATTTCCAGTAGTCACAAGTTGCGTGTTAAATGATCCATTAACGATCACTCTACTGATAGGAAAATGGAAAGTGGATGGTTCGGCATAGAATTTCGGTGCCCTCAAGAAGCTAAAATCGACGCATCAAAATACCTTTCAAATGGCTGGTTGAGATCACACCTTTGATATATTCTCAAGGTTATAAGTTCATGAGTGGACTTCTATTCGCATATGTTGTGAAATTTCATTTTGTAGCAAAATCAAATTCTTTAAGACATCATTTTTTCCTGACATAATTGAGTTACAGCAATAGAAGACTGTGGCCGAAGCATCCGCCGAAGAGTCGGAATCTATATTCGTCTCTATATACACAATCTAGTCTGTCTGCAGTTTTGGCTCAAAGAAAATCGAATAATCGTAGACACTAAATTTCAAATTGGTTGCAACCACGCTACTGCTAATAAATTGTTATTCTTCGAGCTTGCCAAAAAATCTAATACCTCATAAACTCTCTTATCTGCATGACGAGCTAGAATAACAGTTTTATCATCATTCAAAATGTAAATGTTCCTTCCATTGAAGAAGAAACCGAAATAATATGGATATTTCATCCTCACAGAAACATAGAATTCGTCTTTTATCGGTTTTTTATTAGATAGTTCATTATGAAATTATTTTTAGATTAATGAAAGTTCAAAGAACGTTATATTCAAAGAAAGTCGTAAGGATCTATGAAAGCTTTTGGTGATAAATCTTCTTTCAGTATTGATTAGCCTTTCGAAGTGATTTATTTTTGTATAATTCAATGATGAACATGTTTGTTCATATTTCAATGGAAATATTTTTGACTTGCAAACTGTAAGTCTAACTGAGTCAAGTTAAAGGTTCTCTTGTAGTCGAAAGTTAGATTTTAAAGATTAAATAACGCTACATAAGAAAACGTGAGAAAAAATAGATGATCTGAAAAATATATCGATTCTCATCCGAACTTTCTTAATATATTGTTAAAAAAAAGAACTCTATTCGAATAGATTTTATTTTAGACAATCACAATGAGTCTCATATTTTATGCAGCTATTCAAGTTTCTAAATTATCAAAAATTTCACCACAATAAATGAAACATTATTATGATCTTTGTGATCGGAGAATTAATCTTAGTTGATTGTTCAAGTTTATCTTTATTTAAGAATATATGAACTTGAATATGGATTGTTCACATCTTGCGATCTCGAGTTCTCTGTAGAGAAATCCTTTCGTATCATGAAACTAAATGTATTACAAGGAATATTCTATGTCGTTTTCTAGAAGCAATTTCTATTTGACTTTGAAAAAGAATTTCAAGCAGTTGAATGCTTTGATGAATATTTGCTCAATTAGGTCCAAACTATAACTTCATATGACATTTTATTTGACTGTCTCAAACGTTGCGCATCTATAAGAAATACTCAGCTATGAATGGCGTATTTTAGACCGATATATGAAATGAAATAATGCAATGAAGTTACGAACAAATATTCCATCGGTTTTTTTGACAATTTCTTTTTCTCTATACATTTGGTTCAATATACTTACAATTTTGTTGATCTTCTCGGATGTAAATGATTCGATTCCAATTGATTTGATCATTATCAACAATAAGAGTTTCACTAGTATCTTTTTGAATGAATTGTTCAATTGTTCGTTGGGTTTCTTGGAGTTTTGCTTGGAGCTGATTAATATCATTTTCAACAAAATTTTCTTCTTCTCGATGACGCCGAACTTCTTTTGTAATTGCTTTAGGTTGTTTTGTGATTGCTATTCTTTGTTTATTAATGAGTTTGGTAAGTTCAAGACGATCTCGTTCTGCTGCTATTTCTACTTTGTTGATTGTTGTTTTCTTCCATTGTTCAATTTGAGCGAAAAGATTCCATGACAAATGATTGGATTTTTCCAATACTTGTATTTGATCTAGAAGTTCATCATGAGATCTCAGTATTTCATTATCGAATTTCATTGACAATTGTTGCTCATGTTCTTTGAAATCCTTCGGACAGAAGTATTTTTTACACCCAGCGCAGAATCGTCTAGATGCAAGTTCGTTGCAGACTGAACAGAAATTTGATTCAGTTTCTGTCGCCATTCCTTTTTCAAACAACTCGGTCGAATTCTTGAAAATAGGACGATAATCAGTTGAATAATCTCAATCTAAAATGAATTTATATGAATATTTATAAATAATAAATCGGTTAACTTAAGCAATATTCTTCCTTGACTGCCTGAATAAAGGTAGTTCAATCGTCCTGAATGTGACTTCATCAATGTATAATAACATCATTCGAACAAGTATATATCAATTTTCAGTGGAGATTCATATGCTTATGAGTAAATAATGGATTCGAGTAGTTCCTAATCGACCTTCTGAATTGTAGAGTAAACTAAGTGAAGCACGCAAAAAATCAGGCGAAAAAGTTTATTCTGATGGATGCGAGAATCCATCAGAGTTCAAAGGAACTGAGTGAAAAAAGAGAATAGTATCCTCAAAATGTGTAAATATGAAGACAAAAATAATGCAGGACAATAACGAGGAAACATATCGAACTGTATGAAGCGGTTCGACCTCATAATTTGGCTATGAGTAGGAATCAGTGAAACTAAGAAAATTCTAAAAGGGTGCATGTCCATGTTTTACTTAACCAATGTTATAGCCATTTTAGTGGATTTTTGACATCTGCATGATCCATTTATAGAAAGCTAAATGACGAGATTTTCAATTGAAGGTTTACCCATAGATAGATCTGACAAACAACAAAATATCCTAAAACTTTTAACACAAAAGAATTTATTCTTTTGAACATACCCAAGTCGCTTCTTTTTTAACAACTGCGCCGTAGTTACCCGTAACTTCGGCACATTATCCGTACCATTCGATTCACTGTAGCTGATACCAACCGGTTAGAAGTGGTTTCTCCTTTTTTTGTGATTGGTCGCAGGCTAGAGCTAGAAT
Source organism: Rotaria sp. Silwood2 (assembly GCA_905329745.1). Classification (NCBI taxonomy): domain Eukaryota; kingdom Metazoa; phylum Rotifera; class Eurotatoria; order Philodinida; family Philodinidae; genus Rotaria; species Rotaria sp. Silwood2. Next base: position 8,827 of record CAJNSZ010001574.1, on the reverse strand, counting down.
ATAGCCATACAGGGATTTTATAAAAAGAAGTTTTCGTGAGATTCCGAGTGGAGGATCCAGGATTTTTTAGTATACTGGATTTCATCTTTAGAGCATGGAACCCAGATGAAAATTATAAAGGTATGATATTGGACTCAAATGGTGAGTTTTTATCGAAAGATTTTTGCAATAGGAGTTTGCGAAAGAAATTAGCATTTTCCTGAGCACCCTCAAGAATTTCCTTTTGCTATTTGTAGTATTCTAATTTTTAGAATTTAATAGTAAGCTACATCAAAATTTATCGACAGATTTCAAATTTCATCTAAAAATATCTATCAGTTGAAGAGTTATAACATTTCGAATTTTCGTTACATACTCCTAAAACTTTAGCGAACATTCGAAAACTTATAACTCCTGACCGGAAGGATAATTTTAGATGAAATTTGAAATCTGTCGATGAATTTTGATGTAGCTTACTATTAAATTCTAAAAAATAGAACACTAGAATTGCAAAAGAAAATTCTTGAGGAGCTCAGGAAAATGCTAATTTCTTTCGCAAACTCCTATTGCAAAAATCTTTCGATAAAAACTCACCATCTGAGTCCAATATCATACATCTATAAGTTTCATCTGGATCCCATGTTCTAAAGATGAAATCCAGCATACTAAAAAATCCTAGATCTGCCACTAATTCCGACTCACAATTTATTTTACCACAACAGGTAGAACACTTTTCCGTGTAAAATTTTATAATTTTCAATAAAATTTTTCATTATTATTTTTCTAAAATTTGGATTTTAGTTTTGTAGATTAAATGTTTTTATTTTTTAAAATATAAAATATGTTTTTAGAGCATTTTTTAAGAATTGTTCTTAACAATATTGTAATTTTTTCTATTTCAAATTTTTTTCAAATTTGTTCTTCATTAATAAATTTGTTTTGGAAGTTTTTTTGAACTTTATAATGTTTGTTTATTTAGTTTTTGTATATTTTAAAAATTTTTATAATATATATATAATAAAAACTACTGATATAGTGCAAACCGTTCTTATGTAGTCTTTTGTAGCAATTACGACGCAGTCACACGTAACTGCGTTACAATTTGACCGCAATCGAATATATGGGTATCGAATATCCAAAGAATGGTTAAATAGCACAAGTCAAGCCATACACAATCGAGCTTTTTTCGACATTCGATATCTCAAAAATGAAAAAAATTTGTTTGCGCCGAAATGTGTAGGATAATCTATTGGTCGTGAGATCTATCTCTGAATAAATTTTCAAGTGTCGTCATTTAGCTTTCCATGAATGACTTATCCAGTGCCCGAAAGTTCACTAAAATAGTTATAATTCTGGCTGAATAAAGCATGGTCACGTAGCCTTTTCGAATTTTCTTAGTTTCGCCAATTCCTGATCATAGCCAAAATATGAGATTGAATAGCGTCTGACAGTTGGATATATTCAAGCATAGGATTTTAATGTGTATCAATAAATTTGTGTATATAATTGTAGATTCTGGAAGCTGTTAGGACCTATCAGAATTCTCGCTTTCTCTATCGATTCCATATTACTCTAATACTTGGTAGTTTCTTCCGAATTCTGCCTGACGTCAATAGATTGTAATGGATTATCTTAAATCATAGTCGAACACTATAAGTTGTGAAAAAATTTCGCATACTTTGATAATTCTTTTCGACAGTCTATTGATACTCAAAGATTCATCAGAATTTGCCATTTCCTCGTTGACCAAAGGTTGTCAGAACTTAAGACAATCTACTAATGTAGTTTCAATCCTGTTGTTTTTTGAGAAAACTTTAAAAAAATTTTCAGGATTCTAAATCTGAAGGTTCCTATCAAGTCTCTTTCAGGTTCCTTTTTCGAATCATAGTAGTAGTGATGTGCAGGATGTCTCATGATGCAGCACAGTTCTTTTGATGATTTCTTCAAGTTCTTGCTCATAGGTTCTAACGAAAAGGAAATGAACGATCTTATCAGGATTTATTCCTGATACCACTCAGGACCTTGACAGAAATAACAGAAGGAATGATGTCTAGATTTTATCATTTTTTATCAGTCTCTATGCGATGATCATCTGATTTACGACTGAATCATGCGCGAATCCANGAATTTGCCTCACTTGTTAGCCTGCCATTAAATGTTGTTCAATCATGTATAAAATAGACTGAGAAAGTATACGAATAGTTTCTATCTTCATATTAACTTTTTCTGTACATTATAAACTTCTACACATGTGCTATCTATACATATCCAAGAAAACTTCTTTTGATCATATTTTTGATTTTTTAGATCGAAAAATACCATTCGCAGTGATTTTGTCGTTTGTAGATTTATAGATTGATGAGAAAATTACATATAAAAGAGGCAAAATGAGTGAGTGATAAGAATACATGAACAGGTTTTAATTTAGATTGTAATCATCAGTACAAACACGTGCTGGACAAAACGGTGGCGAACGCAGTTCAAAGACTAGAAAACTACCACAATGTGTAGTTCGAATCGGTGTCGAAGCTCGACACGGTATGCGCATTTCATCTGTATAACATAAAGTACTTAGTGTCGTTGTCCAAGGTTCTGTGGGATAAGTACCTAGTAGCCAACCAGATTTCTGAGCACCACAGCCTATACCTGGTGCTTGTCGAACAATTGCATTACCGGCTCGATCAATAAATCGTGTCCAACCCACAACATCACGATCACAAAGCACACCTCCACCTGTACCCACGCGACGTGATGCATCATCACTAACATTATATACCGTACATTCGATTGGTAAATCTAAGTAAAAGCATAAAAGATATCGAACAGATTGATAATATCATTCAATTATTTAGAATAGGAAACAATAATAAAATGACACAACGATTTTTGTATAAACGTAATACTTCTTACTTTGTCTGTATTTGGCCAAACCGAGTGAAATGAGCATTTCATCGAATTCATTTTGAACATGCCATGAAGGTGGCAGAATTTCTCTATCAGCCGACATATTACCTCGATTCTTCCATCGACGTAGTTGTTCCAACGCATGTTTGAATAAAATTGGCGGTAAATCAATAAAAATACGTCCATTTTCATCGTGTTGAATTAATTTTGAACGATTTTCGGTTGTCGAGAGAAGGACTGACGAAAGAACTGTATTGGGAATATAAGTCAATGTATCTCTTGTAGCATACATTAGTTCTCCACCCACGTTCAGTAAGTAAACTTCATTATTATGTGAAGTGTGAACATTACCGTTTTGTTTCATCATAGATAGACTTGATGACATTGTTTGTGATTTATTAAAAAGAGCTCCTCTCACAATGTGAAGTACCACCGCAAACTGCAGAGTTTTCTATCAAAATAATAAATCAAAAAATTATTTTAAAGAAATATACGCAGAAAATGAAGACAGTTAAATGATACTATTCTTCAAATCGCATATAACGCTGAATGCAAATTTTAACGATACTTATACATCTTAATTACGAATAAAGAAATTTCTATGCTTAGATGGAACATCTCATTTTAACTTTTGATTATATTAAAAAAAAAAAGATCACGCATTTTCATGTGTACATTCATTATGTACTCATCATGACTCATTATTAAAACAAAGATAATTTGTATTTAAATCGAATTCAACAGCATCAAGTGTATAGAATTATCGAAGATATTTTTTTTTATGATAGTATGGATGGAACCTCAACTACTTCATATTGTTTTAAAAATAAATAAAAAACTGAACGATATATTTACGGAAGAATAGGAATAGATAGACTTTAAAATCCTATCGTTTTAATTAATATATGTATATGTTTATCGAATGAAGAAATCTTTAAGAATCAATATAGTAAATTTACGAACAATAAATTAATACATTTATCACTGTGAAATAGTATAAATCAAAATAAAACATTATTTAATCAAACGCTACTAATAAAATATTGAAAATATAAAGAATATCCATATTTTAATATGAATATATTTAAAGATTTATTTTTCATTAATATTTATTATTTTCTTAATTTTTTTTCTGAAAATCTTATTAAAAATATTATATCGAATATCAGTGTATTGATAACTCTGTTCTTTAGATTACTTGAACTAATAAAAACAGATATCTTTTGGAACTATCGAAGAAATTATGTTAATTTAGATTTGATATGTATTTTGTATCCAATAATCGTTTGAAAAAAAACATTTATTTAAAGCTCAGATTGTATATGTAAAACTTACTTACAATGGGAGATACCATCAGTACCATTTCTGACTTATGATACAGTTATTCTTTGTAATAGTCGATCGTTTGTCCCACTGTATACACATACAATATCAGATAGAAGTAATGGCAAAGTTACATATAGCCACGTCAAGCAATCAGTATAAGTATAACATTTATTCTTTCTAAATGTTGCCTTCTTTAGTAGCTGAAAAGATAAGAATAAAGATCTTTTTTTTCTTTCCTTCTCATACTAATTGTGACGAAAAAGAGAAGAAGTGCGTCGCTCTACTGTCTTGCACAGCATTGATGTTGATTGACCTGCTTCCACCTTGATCGTTATAGGAAATGGAGAGATATAGTTTTGTGTGTCTTACAACACCATGTTTATTCTACTATGATCTACATCCAAGTGCATCTATCTCACATATATCATGAGCTTATATATTTAAGAGGAAGAGAAAAAAGAACACGGAGAAAAAGATAATGCGCTGTGTGAACAAGGATAGCGAGTGTCGATAAAACAGGCAACAATCATCTTGTTTCCAATTCCATTAAGTTTGTTACATGGAATTGATATGATCCCAATGCCATGACGTAAGAAATGACGTAGCTCGTTTGATATATTTTTGATGGACATTTTCTTGTCTCGATAATGTGTTCCTTGACACACCAACCTTTAACCAATTAATCGTATAGAAAATGAGTAAGAGCGAGAGAGAGAGAGAGAAAAGAAGTGAATCAAGGAGAGAAAGAAAAAATCAGAAGAGAAATATTGAGTTCAAAAGGAAGGAAAAGGAAGAGAACATGCAGTGTTCACAAAGGAGTAAGGGGTCATAGAAAAGGACGTCCATCACTGGGCGGCAACATTATTGACCGTTTCGTGTGATGATGATATATCCCTTGGCACACTAATCTTGTCTATGAGAAAAATATAGTGATTGCATAACAGTATAAACGACAATATACTTTCTCTTTTGTTAAGAAATGCACAATCTTGTTGATATCCGACTAAATCTCTCTTAAAGGAATTTGTGGGGTGTGGGTGTGGGTGGGGTGTGGGTGTGGGTGTGGGTGTGGGGTATCGGTGTAGGTGTGAATGTGGGTATGGGTATTGATATTATACCCTTCAATAGCGAGATATCCCCATGCCTTCCCACCCACACCCACGGCTTCACATCCATACCCACACCCATCCACACTCAGCCACACCCATACCCCACACCCAAAAACGTCGTCGCTTTCAACCCTCCTTTACATAAAAGTCAAAATTTGAGACAAGTTCATAAATCTATTGAGAACTGAAAACATTTACTGTGCAGAAACCATTAGTGTAAGCATCGGAAGAATTCTTGAGGAGTTGCCAGCTTTTTCTAGCGGAAACGTTCGCGCATCAGGATCAAAAAAGTTTCTTAATTTTTTCGCCGCCGAAGGTGGCCACGCTCGCGACAACTGTTAAGCAATGCGATGACTATTGAGTTTCATTAGAAACTCTCGAGCTGATAATAAGTTTTCAAAAAATAGGCAAACTCATTTTGCCATCGAATGTGACAGAAATTTTAATTATACTTAGAAGTTTTACGCGTCCCATAAGTCATAGGATCAGTTCTCCCTTTTTGACTCGATTCTCAAAACCTATTTGAGTTCATTCGTTATGGACAAGACCGATGAAGCTCGCACATTTACTTGAGAAAATTGAATGAATGGTTCTGAACTTCGCTACCAGAAAAACTTTAGACATTTTAAAAGCACCCGATTAGCCGCAGACAGTAATCAAGTTTTTTTGATAACTTCAGTCGTATTGCATAGGTAAAACAGTTCCATTATATGATATCTTCACAAAATCGAGGAAAGATATAGCCCAAACCTTCCGAAATACAAAAAAAGAAATAGCCTGCAAACTGTCGTAGCTTGCAGAAAAAGAAGCTCTCACGTTTACCTAAGATAAGAGAAAGATGTAACCGAAGTCTCCACAAATCGCAGGACGATATAGGCGAACTTTTCTCCAAAATCGGAGAAAACTAATTCAAAATTTTCTCTAAAATGGGAGAAAGCTACCGTAAAATTCCCAAATGCAGGGGAGGTACCTCCCCCCGCTCGCGCTGCCCTTGCCAATTTCATGCACAAGAGTCAAATGCATTGATCCTGGTCAACCAAGATGAACTTTGATGAAAAATTTCGTACTGTACCGTCACTCTATGAGTCATAGATTCTTGCTCAAGTCTTTGAAATAAAATTTCTCTTTGCAACACGTGAGACATGTTTTTTTAAAGAATTTTTTCTTTCTATTTGAATTGTGTCAAAATTAACAACATTTCATAAGTCACAAGTAAAAGAAAGGTAGGATATAATTGTGTCACTCTCATTCCCTTAACCTGTACATCTAGAAGCTGCTGCGAATCTTCTTTTACATTGACGTTCACGAGAATTATGACTAATACTGTTTCACATATTGAAATTCCTCCAGAACTCTGGACTAAAATTATCTTCCATACAAAACTTTCGTTCGACGATTTAATATCATTCTCAAAAGTGTGCCGTTACTTTCATAGGCTTATCTTTAATGAATGGTTCCTTCACAAGCATTTTCCACAACCAATTCAGCATGATCTCATCATACATCTAAACTTTTCTAATCGAAATAACTATTTCAAAAATAGAATTCCTGTAGAAGAAAACGGCTCACCACAGTTAAACTCTGATGCCTTGCTTAGTCAACAACAACAGCGGTCAGTTGTGAAAGAAAATCCTATGTTTGGTCATATTTTCAAATTAGACGATCGAAGAGGATATTCTGTATTCTCGTTTATCTACGATTTCAAGTCTCGACGAGGAGTGTTTGGTTCGTTTTCAATTTCATTTTGGATACTAATATGCTCTGCGCCAGGAAAATCAGAACAAATAATACAATTTGAATTTGGCGAAAACAAAAGATCTTGTTTATCTTATTCAGTTATTGATGGCAAAAAATTGCAACTTGTGTCCTCTGATGTTGGTAATAGATATACATATGAATTCAAGGGAGAAAATCGTTTAGTAAAGTCCGTCGAATGGACTCATTTTGCTGTTACTTACTCTCATCCGTCCCTCATGAAAGTTTACGCAGATGGCATCAAGTTGGGTGAAACCACTGAGTTCACATTGAATCCTGCTATTTTTGGACAACAAGTCAAATTGCAAATCAATGGATCAAATATGAGGCTAGCGGACATTGGTCTATGGACTAGAGCACTGAAGCCCATCGAAGTTAAAGCTCTGTGTTATCAGAAAACAATACTCCATGAAATTGACCTAATTCAAAGTATTTTAGCAATGCACCCGATTGAAGCTGAAGTAAGTCACATAGAATTTCGCAAAAAAAACTGTATTCTTAAGAAATTTTCAAGAGAAAAACAAATACAGACTTGGGTAGTTAAACTGTCTGGCTAATCACTTTGAATGAAAGGAAATTTTTTCGGTCATTAGAGAATTTAGACTAGATCATTTTAGAAAGAGGTTTCAAATTTTTTGAAACCGAATTATAGTGAATTCAACCTCAATCTAAGCCTGTCTGAGAGAAGTGGATGCGATTAGATCTAACATAGTCATCTGTCAGGAGTAGAGAACTGCGTGACCACGATTTTTAGTCACGGTCATGTCACGGTCACGATCACGAAGATTTTGTTAAAACTACTATCCATTTCAAAATATAGTGCGCCTCAGTATTTTTTGAATGAAACAAGAACGAAACGACTTAGAGACCTGAGTTTTTCACCAATAGACTTGAAACATTATTGGGCACCAGTGTTTGACATGAGGTTGCAACAATCAGCGTAATTTTCATCCGACTCCGGTCAAATCATGTTGAATATGGCGACCTCATGTCGAACACTGTTGGGCACATAACCATTTCAAATTTGATTGGTCCATCAGCTGACCAATCGGTTCGTTTTTCACTAATATTAAAAAGGAACACGATTGTAAAAACATTTTCCTAACATGATTTAATGTTTTTATTTGATTATTCGTTAGGGCTAAGTGCGCTCTTGTGATCTACGCAAGGTCGACCTCTCTATCACGTATCGTTACAGAGTTATAAGGGTCCTACTGAGACTCCCGATTTCGGCCAATAGACGCACGAACGATCAAAACCATATCACGATAGGAGTAATTCATCACGCTGATTCTAGTTGTGATATGAGTTTTTAATTTGAACTAATCCAAAGTGCCATACGAGGAGTACCACTTCTTATATACACAGTGTAGACTGCATTTGATATTCCAGATTGGTTAAAGCTGAAAGCTGATATCACCACTAGAATCAGCCTGATGAATTGCTCCTATCGCGATATGTTTTTGATCGTCCGTGCGTCTATTGGCCGAAATCGGGAGTATCAGTAGGACCCTTAAACTCTGTAACGATACGTAATAGAAAGGTCGGCTTTGCGCAGATCACAAGAGCACGGTGGGCAACCAGGCGGACATGACCGAAAGTTCTATTTTCAAAGTTCAAATATTGGAATGAATACATCTATGGTTAGTCTATCCTACCCTAAAACTAAATTTCCAGAAATCAAGTCAAACCCTGGAAAAGTCCATGGTCAAAAAATTTGTTCATAAATCGTTAATTATACGGAGAAGATTTTT
>CAJNSZ010001573.1:0-24628 GCA_905329745.1 Rotaria sp. Silwood2 | reverse complement strand
GCAAGTGTCTAAAGCCGAGTTATAACGATTTTACTGAATTCTCGATCCCTTTTTTTAAGTATTTAGCAGAAAATCAAATAATGACATTTCGACCTGCAATATTACCTATAGATAAATCAAACGATCCTTGGAATACCCTGAAATTTTTAGTCCGAAAAGGATGTTCCTTTCTTGAAGTATTGAATTTCGGAGTAAATTCGATTATAGTGACATGCCTGTGACGGTAAATCCTACTGTAGTTGAAAAGGAAAATGTCGAAAAACAAGATCTTGAAAAATACAAATGCTAACCTCTATAAGTATTGAAGGTATGAATGTGGGTGAAGAGCAGTGCTGCCTCCTTTTGAAGTCCAAAAAGAAGAAGATCATTTATAAAAAGCAGAAAATGACAGAAATTTTATCATAAAAAAGCAGAACAAAAAGACAGAGAGCATTGTTTGTGATATAAAGCTGTTTTGAAAGTTTGTCCCAGTATACTAATTAAGAGTTTTCACATCAAATCTTGACGTTTATTGTACAGAATCAAGAAAAACAATTAATTAACAAATAAAGAGGATTATCCAACAAGTTTTCTTTTGAAGGTATATTTTTCATCGCATTTAATAGATTTTAGTAAATCTTGATTATCTAATCAATATTTATGTGTTTCAATACATGATAAGGATGAATTTAAAAGTATTGTTAATAAAGCTGATATTAGTTCTGTTCCTATAAAGTTCTTTTTATCGCTTAATAAAAGTTTCAGTTTTCAGAATGCCGATTCCACATAAGGGTTGCTACAAAGTACAGAATATGAAAACATATCAGCCTCTTAAAATTTGGTGATTAAGTGAAAGAATATATAAACATCCATAACTAGTCGAAACTAACAAAAATAAAGATCATTTTTGTAACATTGAAAGAATTATAATAGAACAAAAGCATTCCTATGTCATTGAAATCGCCACAAAATCGATGATTTTATCGCGATATGTGAACCCGATTAATTGTGAGATTATATCACGATAAATTGTAAAAAGTGCCGATTTTTGCTAATTTTCACAGAAAAATCGCCATTTATGCTAAATTTCGACGATACAATCACCAAATGCTATCGATTAATCGGCGATTTTTTTAAAATTGTGGAAAATCGTCAAAAGTGAGGCGATTTTGAGGACATGGATTAGTAACTATTGATAAGGATTTTTCATAATCATAAAAAATGAACTGTGAGGTAAAAAGTGTTGGTTAAGAATATAAATTTCGCAGTATTAAAAAGGCAGAATTTTTCTGCTAAAAGTAGAAGAGGTGGCAGCTCTGTGAAGAGAAGACTCCAACACGTTTATCTACATCGATAGGTACACCCTATATTTCGATAATTTTAACTTTTGATATTTATTTTATTCGAGATTCACATCGTGACTTTTCTACATTTCGACATTACTAGAGTAAATCTCTGTGACAAGCAACTTTTTATTGGAAACTCAATGTGCCTGCCGACAAATGAACATTTTTTACTACTAAAACTTTCAGAATATTCCCAAAAGCATTAGATAATATCTATGGGCTGAATTTCAGGTTGAAATTGCATTATTTGATTTTCCAGTAAATACCTAAAAGTCAGTCGAAATTTTAATAAAATGGTCATAGTTCGGCTCCTAAAATTCATGAACACGAATCCTTTTAGAATTTTTCTAGTGTTACCTATAATTGCTTGTGGATCCAATATGAATTGAAATGGCGGAAGTTGGAGTAATGACCTCGTGAGATTAAAAATGGCTCTATTATTTCGTTAAGTTATCTATATGCAAATAATAAGGGTGGGTGTGAGGTGTGGCTTTGAACGCTGTGAATTGTTCACTCACATCCACACTTTATACCCTCACCGCACATTCACACACCATACATCCACCCAAGCCTTAATTTTGATTGTTCATCGATCGTCGGTTCAGATTGGACTTATTAAGATTGACTCTGGAACGGAGTCGCGACACACCAGTCTCTTTTCTTGCTTCTCTTAGACCTGACTCTCTAAAATTTAAAACTGATGANNNACGAATACACCATTCGATAGAGAATTAAATTCGCTACAACATGGTATATTCATCATAGCGAGAATGTATTTTCAGAGGGGAGTTAAGGAGCAAAAACAGATCTCCCTAACACTTTTCACGAAAGTTTTTCCATAGTCGAATCCCCTCCAGTGGATAGAGTTTCCATTGCAACGGGAGACTGAATATACCATTCGATAGTGAATTGAATTCTCTACAAGATGGTACATTCATCATAGCGAGAATCAATTTTGGGACGCGGGTTAAGAAGGAAAAAAAGATCTCCCTCACACTTTTTACGAAGGGATTTCCATACTGGTATCCGCTCCAGTGGATATAGTTTACATTGCAACGGGAGACTGAATATACCATTCGATAGTGAATTGAATTCTCTACAAGATGATATATTCATCATACCGAGAATCGATTTTGGAAGGGGGATTACGAAGGAAACAAAAGATATCCCTCACACTTTTTACGAAGGGTTTTCCATACTGGTATCCGCTGCAGTGGATAGAGTTTCCATTGCAACGAGAGACTGAATCTACCATTCGATAGGGAATTTAATTCTCTACCAGATGATATATTCATCATACCGAGAATCGATTTTGGAACGGGGCTACGAAGGAAAAAAAGATCTCCCTCACACTTTTTACGAAGGGTTTTCCGTACTGGTATCCGCTCCAGTGGATAGAGTTCCCATTGCAACGGGACACTGAATATACCATTTGATAGGGAATTTAATTCTCTACAGGACGATATATTCATCATACCGAGAATCGATTTTGGAACGGGGGTTACGAAGGAAAAAAAGATCTCCCTCACACTTTTTTCCAAGGGTTTTCCATACTGGCATCCGCTCCAGTGGATAGAGTTTCCATTGCAACGGGAGACTGAATATACCATTCGATAGTGAATTTAATTTGCTAGAACATGGTATATTCGTCATAGACAGAATCAATTTCCAGCCGGAGGGTAGAAACGAAAAAAAAGACCCGACACCCACTCTCATGCAATATTTTCCGATATGGAGATCGAATCTTCTCGAGCTAAAATCCATTGCAACAAGACAATGAAAATACTTTTCGATAGAGACTTCAAATCTCTATTGGATGGTATATCGTGTCTACCGTTCCTATAGAAGGTCTAGCCACAGCAGCTGACGAGACATCCAAACACCCTCGCTAAAAAGCGCGAGAGTGACCTATTTTTAATTCGGAAACCCGCATCCAGAAATCAATTCTCTCTATCATGAATATTCTATATTGTAGCGAATTGAATTCTCAATCGGATGGTACCTCAAGTCCTCCGTTGCAATAGAAACTCTGGCCACAGTAGCCGACGAAACTTGCGAAAACGCTAGCTGAGATGTACGAGTGTGGCCTATTTTCATTTCGAAAGCCCATTCCAGAAATTGATTCTCTCTATGATAAAAATTCCATCTTCTAGACAATTCCATTCTCTATTGGACGTTATATCAAGTCTGTTGTTGCAATGGAAACTCTATCCACAGTGCCAGACCAGACCTGTGAACACCACTCGCTCAGATGTGCGAGTTTGACTTATATTGAATTCGAAGCTCCATTCAGAAATCGAATCTCTGTATTCTGAATATTTCATCTTGTATAGAATTCAATTCTCTATTAGATAGTATCTCAACTCTCCCGTTGCAATGGAAACTGTATGCACAGGAGCCGATGAAGTTTCCCGACACCATCACCGAAAAAATGTGAGGCAGGTCTTTTTTCCTTCGGAAGCCCTCTCCCGAAATCGATTCTCTTTATGATGAATATACCATCTGATAGAGAATTCAATTCTCTATCTCATGGTATGTCAACTCTTCCGTTGCAATGGAAACTGTATGCACAGGAGCCCATGAAGTTTCCCGAAACAATCACGAAAAAATGTGAGGCAGGTCTTTTTTCCTTGGGATGCCCTCTCCCGAAATCGATTCTCTTTATGATGAATATACCATCTGATAGAGAATTCAATTCTCTGTCTCATGGTATGTCAACTCTTCCGTTGCAATAGGAAATGTATCCACAGGAGCTGTTGAGATTTCGGAACACGCCCACGAAGAAATGTGAGTGAGATCTTTTTTTTCTGTCGGAAGGCGCCTCCGGATATCGATTCTCTCTATAATGAACGTACGATCTTGTAGAGAATTCAATTCTGTATCGAATGGGTTTTTCATTGTTTGGTTGCAAATGAGGAAGGATTCACAAAGTTTGATTTAGTTTGAGAAGCCGACGTGATTCATGTAGCTCAGGTTTTCTTTGGAGTGTTGATGAATATTTCGCACGGAAATATGAGTTTTGTCGGTTTTATCGTTTTTTTGTATTTTGTTGCTAAGGAAAGTAGTGCGGGTAGTATATGGATTGTCAGCGGTAAAACATGGACCGATTTTCATTGGTGGGTTGTTACATTGATTTTGATTGGTCGTCGTGCTAGCTTCACATCGATATGTTGATCATAATAAAATACTACAGGAAGAATTTGAATTTTTTCCCATTGTCTTTTTTGTTTTTTATTACTATATTTCTTTTATTTGTTAATTTACTACATATATCGAGAATGTCTGGAACACACTACATCTTTGGGTATATTTAAGTTAAACATCGAATGCAATTTGATGTAAAAAAAATTATGAGAAAAAAGTGAATTCTTTTTTTTCTACAATATGCAGCGCAGGTCCAATAGATTTCGTCTGCGTGTTACCTTTATGTCAATAAATGTAAATTGTATTAATTGTGACGATTTACAGCGCATACATAGATAGCAGTGATTGGATACTTAGTACAATACTTGGTACTTTTCGTACTAAGGATAAATGTACTTAAGACAATGCTCTCTCTCTCTTCAGACAATACTCTTAGTTTTTCATTTTTTATTTTTCGATCATTACAATTTGGTTTTAAATGTCTACTGTCTATTGAAGGTATTCTAATAACTCCGAAACTGCTGTAAAGTGATAAAAAATGGACAAATTGAAAGCTTTTTTTCAAATAATCTTTAAAGCTAAGAATGCATATATAAATTCTATGCACTAATTATTTGTACCATATCCATGTGAAAAACACGTTAATAATCAGGTAAAAACCGATTATTTAATGCAATAGTAAAAAATATGAGATGTGGTGGATTTCCATGAATTCGGAATTCTTCGGAATTCACGGAACTCATTAAACACACGCAGATTGAAAAACACCACAAGCAAGCAGATGTGAGAAGCCCCAACAGACTCATGGACTTAACGGAATTCAAGGAGTACCTGTACCTCACGGAATCGGTAAAACTGAGAGATCCGAAGTATCTGAAGGAGCTGAAAGTCTAAAAACTTATGTCTTTTTGAGCACTGTTACAAATATTAACACACAAAGAAGTTCGGGAACAGCAACTGGCTTAAATGAGGTAAAGAAATCAAGGTAAGTTGGTGTGAGATATGACTAAAACAGTAGGTGTCTAGTGATGTGAACAGATAATGTTAGACCTCAGAATCTTCGGGCGCTGACTGTTTGCAGCAACGAATGGTTACGAACTACACAAGTTGACGAGTAATGAGAACAGTATACACTTCGGAATGGTAGGTGTCGTCAGGCTCTGTGGCATTGGGGGAACTCTTATGGACAATATATAAATAGTAGGCTTCGCTGTTAAAGTGGTCACCTAGGCCAGATATCATGTGGACCCTCACAAACTTCTCACAGCTGTAAGAAGAATAACAGATTATCTGTAGTTGACGAAGCTGCTCGAGTGGAAATGTTTTCTGTAAGTCGGACCGATGGTTTTTCATAAAACTAAAGTCTCAGTCTCGAGATATTGCCGTTCTTCTATATGCTCAATCTTCAGTAGTGTTGTTTAGACCTTGGTAAAATGGATGTCTAGGCGAAGATGCATCTGGTTGAATGTTACTTCCAAGTATAAAAGCATGTCAAGCTGACTTACTTTTCGTACAAAGATATCTTTATGGGAGTTAAATGTTCATGACCTAGCATTAGACCCAGAAACACGGAAAAATAACCCTTTTCGACGTCCTTTGTGCATTCATATCTCATAAAAGAATCGTGTTAGAGAACTGCTATATGTGTGGAGAGAGATCTCATTGAACATTTGTTTTGAAAGAAAAGCGCTGTTTTGGATAGGTTCCATTATTCAGCAGATGCACCCTAAAATCATGATTTTGATCTCATTCGCAAACATGATAGGTCCGTCTTCCAAAAAAATGAACCCTTTAGTAACAAGACTTGTATTCATTTGAAGGAAAGACTGACTACTGGCTATTTATGTAAGAATTCACTAATGATCTTCAATAGCGGTTGCGGGAATCATATGAGAAAATATCCGAACATGACCCATTTATCCTAGGGACTGTACTCGAATTCGATCGACAAGTTACAGAAAGGTAACCACACCAAGATGAATTTCTATTCGGTCTTAATAAGCCCACGGCTCTCCATTCAGATTCATAAAAATATCCTTTGAAAATAAAAAGAATTCTCACATTCCTGTACCCTTCCAAAGGTTTTGATAGAAACGAACTTCCAGAAATCTCCATATCTCCCTCCGTCCGAGCATTGATACAAACTATCTCCTTTTTGATTTTCAAGGGATCTTGCTATGAAATATAATAGAGAGCTCTGAGCTGATTCAAATACCATAAAATTCGGTTTACTCAGGATACCTTGGGGTTTGGATGTTGGTGTGAGTCGATGTGTATATGAGGAAGAAAGACACCAACACCCAACCCCACACGCACACTCAAATCGATCATTATACGTCAGAAACAAGACAAACTATTTCATTGACGATAAATAATTATCCATTACAAAATCTGCCATAAATTTTCATCGAAAGTACAAACGAAAACATTTTTTTCCATCCTGTGAATCCCTTTGGCACTTCGTTTCTAAAGAAAAAGTTTGAGTCCTGTAAGATTTTCGTTTTATTATTTAGAAAATAATGCATAATCTGGAAGACTTCTAATGAAGAAAAGGAAAATATTGTGCAATTGAAATTTTCGCAGAATTAATTATAATCTGAACATCTCTTAACGTTTGTCTTCTCTCCTTTTCGAACTCATTCTATGATTTTCCTTATGTGATTTTTATTGTTTCATTGAAATCCAAATGTTTTTAGATCGACTATTATTAAAATTAATAGAAAAGCTACATGGTTACATATACGAATAAATGAATCAATAATTTCATGTCCGTGACTACAATGATTATTAACCGTCGATGTTGACAAAGTTTTGTTCTAATCAATTGAATGATATATACAAAGTATAATATTATACAACCGAAAGACTAGGCTGTCAATCACGATTGTTTGTTGCAAGCAATTGAGTCGAAGCTTCGAAGGTCAATTCAAACTTGTCTTCTCCACTATATTTATTTGTTTGAGTATACCATTTCCCTTTGAATCGATTATGCTTTGAATCCCAAATCAATTGTATAGTCACCGTATGGCCAAAGTCCTCTATAGGATCTCATGTTCCTACTAGATATACTTTTGCTAGGCACATGCGAAAGGTTCTCATACAAAAGATACCATCGATAATATAACTACCGATTTCATCTGTTCCTCCGCCGCTTACTTGATATGAATATCGATTGAACAAAAGTGATAATTGATGAGATGTATGCCATTTATTATATTGATAATATCGACTAGACCAGATACCATCCATGAAAGGATTATTTTGAAAGTTAACATTCTTTAGAGAATTTTGATTGATAAATACTGTGTTGTCGACTGGTGGCCTACCACCTGTACATTGACGAATCCGTGTTCGAATTGCCCATATAATGGCAGCTGCAGCAAGCAATACATCAACGATTTTCGAAACGAAGACTGCTATTTCACATTCAATGGTTAAACATGGATTGATATAGTTTTGACTACCTGAATTTAACATTTATAAATGTAAATTTTAAAATAAAACGCATACTTCCGCTTCTACCACCGCCGCCGCCATCTCCTCCTCCACTACCACCACCTTGAGATTGAACGGCAATGATCAGTAGAGCAAAGATGAGAATAAGATGAATTATGATGTGCATCGTGCAGTTTTGGACTAAAAATAAGTTGTCTCATTAAGCATGTTAGACAAACGTAAGTAAACGAGAATTCAAAAAAAAATGAAATAACTTTTTCCATTATAATTTGAACATAGAGTACAACATTTTCTTCATCTGAGAAAACGACCATGAACAAGTGTTAGGAAATAGCAGACTTCATTCTGACTACGCAAAATACTTCGATACTTTTTGTCACTTCATCTTACAGTGACAATATCAACAGTGATGTCAGCGAACAAGTACTACTTACTTTCGATCTCTCGAGCATTCCAACATGTTGCCGATCTTTATTTTTCGATTAAGTCTAAATTTTTCCGCTCAAAAGTCTCAATCAATCGAAGAATGTGAACAAAAGTCACTAGTGCAAGAAACAGTTTGAAGATAAAAGATTAATCAAAATGTATTTTATCCATAGGCAATTCTCTTACTAATTATATACTCGTAACATATCATCATTTCTTACTATCACACTTTGCTCATACTTCTGTTCTTGATTATGCAAAAAGCAACTTATCATAGACAAATGTAGAATTGATCAAGATTCCCTCAGAAAAAGGGTAATTAAACAGGAAGATATGTGGGAATTAGTTGAAATAATACTAGAAGTTAAGACTATACAAATATTGTCACATATCGTAAACTCCGCGAAGAAATAAAAAAAAATTTAGTTTATGGTTTTTCAATGCGATTCGTCGCTAGGTTGAGCCCATGTGGAGTAAGATGAAATGAGCCAACAATGACGCTAGTCACTTAAGCCTATTTAGAAAATAGTTGAATTCTCGAGTGACATTTTCTTTAACTTTCGTAGAATTGGCGTTTCAAAATAAAATTAGTCGTAGAATGTACAAGCTTCAAAATTCAAAAATCCAAAATAGCATGCTGACATGTATATTTGATCACGTTGGTGGGAGATTTGACTTTCTAGTTTTATGCTTCAACATAGTCTGCATAAACACTTGAGTTTTATAGCGAAATAAATGCAGCTTTTTTAGTAAAGATAGGATTTTCTTATTGGCACCAAACTTCCAGACTTCTCTTGATCACCATCAATACATTTTGATCGATGTATGTAGATTGATCAGAATATGTTTCATCAACTGCAGCCCCCATACTATGCTTTTTATGCAACTGATGACCTTACTCTATTTTTGAATTTTAAGGACTTAACGATACATCGAAACAAGTAACGCTATTTAGCCGCTACACATAGACTGCAGTCTCCAGACGGTAAAATATAGAATTAAACCGTTGACACCCATGTAAAAAAAATGCGTAAAAAATCAAATTTTAATCGATTTTTTTGTGATTTAAAATCGATTAAAATGAGACGTTCTTCATCGGATTTTAATCAAATTAATAATCCAAAACAAATTGATTTTAATCGATTACTCGGTAAAACAATCGATTAAAATCAATTAAATTTAGAGTGGATTATTTGAATTTCTGGAAATAAAATCGATTTACACAAAGAAAAATATATTAAAATCAATTATTTTATCAAATTTAATCGAAAAATGTATTTTATCGATTGGTTATGATTATTTTATAAAAAATCAAATTTAATCTGACATTTTGCGATTTTTGTTTTACATGGGCACTCGTTAAACAGTATGACTCACAAAAAAAAGTGCAAGAAATATAATGTTACTAATAATGAGCTGAAATTGATGTATCCAAAGTTATGCATTCAAATATTAACTCATGCGACAGTGACACTTCGTTTTATATGATATTTGTTGAAATAATATATATATAAAAGATATGTGCATGCAGCTCGACTTACTCAAATTAAATGAACACGCAAACAGAAAGCAAAATGATTTTTTGCATTCCGTTCGGCGCTTCTCTGAAGAATAGCTTCTACACAAAAGCCACGTGGACCATCTTTAGTTAGTGTAGCAGAAACAGAACGCGCAAGAATAGCGAGAATATAAAATTGTAACGGCTCTATCCGATGATTTGTTCGAAAAACCAATGAGTTTCAATATTCTGTAGGCGTCAGGCAATTACATTGATGAGCTGCTGCTTTACCACTAATACATATGTTAAAATCGTTGAACACATCTCATTTTGCACCAGACTATATACATTGTCTGAAGCTGAGAATCGCTTGATGCAATCGAAAGAGACAATGATGATAATATTAACAAGATTTCTTTTAACTATTACTGTATTACACTGTGATAGATGAAAAAAACAATGACTTTATAAGCCCAAATTTCCGACGGGTATGTCATGCACTTTCGAAAAAAAACAACCCACACTAGATATAAAAAAAAATTCCCGCATTTATTCGTACAATAAGATGTATTTCATTGTGAAAAACTAGTGTTATTGAACTGTTGATTGTCTGTTTAGATGAGCAAATGTTGTGTAGTATCTCTTACTAGTATCGACTTTCTTTTTTTATTTTTCCATAAATGGTAATATGATAAAAATGAAAGAAACATTTTTCTACAAGTTATTGCTCGATAATTCAACACCAAAAAACGTGGGATTATTCTTTCTATTGTCGAATATCAAAAATCAACTGGCGTGGACATAGACATGAGAGACTAAATGTCGTCAGCAGAACCCAACATTTCGAGGTCTTTTGGAGGGAAAATATTCGAACGAGAAGACATCGTTTTGACTTAAAATACCTAATCTTTGAGCATCTTCGGCTAAGTTTACTATTGTAAAAACGAGTTTGAATAAGTGAACTATCGATAAATCCATCAGTGCGACGAAGAACATGGAAAAATGATTATGTTTTAACATGATATAAATGTACATAATGCACACATAAGTTATTTTTCGCAACTGATATCTTATCTATAGAGGAGCTTCATCAATAACATGATTATAGGAAAAAATTAAATTTTTGAATAGTTTGTGTTACTGAGTAGAGCTTGTAAGACAAGATCTCGATGGAGCTCAATATTTCGATAGGGAACAATATCACGAAATGCTTAATCGATACAGGTTGGATTGCTGTGATTTTGAAGTCAAGACTGAATACTACTAAGTCATTCATGGATTGACTTGACTCCTTCTACGATGGGTTTGGGAACCTTATTGAAAGACACTCAAACTTGACTCACTATCCATAGAAAATATGCTCAAGCCCAATAATAAACGAATAACAAATTTGCATCAAGTGAAACAAATTGTACTGAGTTGAAGTTGGAATTTGACTCTTTACAGATTCCCATAAAAATATTGTGAAAGTAGTGCAGCTTTTTTTGAGAAACTGCAGCAGATAGGAGGAACGGTTATTTAAAAGGAGCATATTTACTCAAAGCATTTAAGTACACAGCGTTTTTTTTCGGAAACAAATCGTTGTTCTAAGACGAGTCTTTGATCAAATTCGATAGTGAGATTCCGAATGTCTTAAGCGAGATACAGTTTATTTCGCACGATGTACTTAATTTGGGTGTGGGTATGAGTGTTCGCTTACATTCTGATTTCTCCGACATTCACACCCACACCCTGTGCGTCGGAAGCTGACATCGATTCGTCAAAATATTTATCAAGTAACTGGTTGAATGCTTACTGGGAAGACGGTTTTTCGAGAATTGTAACAGAAATCGCTAAGATTATCTCTTACATTTTCAATTTTTCATAGATTGATGGAGTTCAGTGTCCAGTTTCCAGTAGTGAAAACTGCAGTCGCTAGTTTCTTGTGTTTCTGAGTTGCTTAACAACTCCTGACACATTTTACTTTCAAAAATGACACTACAAAATCGTATATGCGTTGCAGTTTTCTCGTTCAATACGTTTATTCTTTTGATCTTAAGAGCGGTATGATAGTCAGATTGAGCTTATGGATGGGAGTGAGTGTGGGGTATGGCTTCGATTGTTAATGAAAGACCAACACCAACATCCTACCCATAGTCCTTTTTAGAGATATTTGGTGTCGGATTGAAAAACAAGTTGCTTAGTTATCGAAATGGATGATTTTTGCACAATACACTCACCCCGAATAATTTTCTGGTTTCTCCATTTTCCAAAAATAACGAGAATAAGCTTTCCAATCAATGGTACAACCAATCCAATGCCTCGATTGAGTCCACTACAAACGGAAGCAAGCAACAGAATGGCAATGATAATATTCTGACGTTTGGATATTGTATGTGAACAGCTGAGAGATGCACATTGATGGTTGTACAGAACATAACGATCATCACTGATGACTGCTGTTTTGGAAAGCATCTGATTGATTAAGTCGAATGTATTGCCATCAAATCGAGTGGGAATCGATGTATTGAGCGACTTGATATCCAGCAAAAATTCAGAAATGATCACACTACCGTATGTTGCCGTATATTGTCAATATGAATCTTATTGTATCACCAGTCGGTGCGAGAGCTAAAACCCCCACCAATGACGTGTAACCCAGAAATATTTCATAAGAAATTTCGAGAAATTCGAAGAAGTTTGATCGATTCGTATATATGATAGGTATCAAAAGGCAAACATCAGAATTAATTGTGCATGAACATGATTCCACCAATATTATGTCTTCGCCAGTTATTTGTGCCGATGGGTAAAGCAATACATCCCCAATGTTTGCTTTGTTGCCACTGTCCGCTGTAACTTGGAAATTAACGTTTGATCCCGATAAAAACTGATTGATAACACTAGCAATATCAATCCAATTTAAAATATGCAAAAAGTTGTTGAACGAAGAATGATCGAGGAAGAAGATAATTGCTAACGAATGGTACATTGTTGAAAACACGTCGACTATCTTCAACATTGATTATAGTCAAAGAGCAGAAAGTAGCCAAAAGTTCAAAATATGACATGTCTGTAGGACGGAAATCTCGTGAACACACTGTCTCTGTCCATGGAGATATAGAAGCTAGATCAAACAAAGACAAATAATTTAGCCACATTGGTGAAACTATATCGCTCGAACACACTTGATGTAACACAAATGTTACATTTACGTGCGCCTTTGAAATATGTTGTCAGACGACTTTTGACAATAAATATAAGTTCCATCTGCCATGAGAACAACTTGATTGGGACCTTCTGTTAGCAACTCAGTTACAACTACTGATTGATGATGAGCGAGAACTATGTTTTGATTCATGTACTGAAAGCTGAGATATTTCGGTACAAAATCTTTTATCAATGTCGTTCGTATTCGATGACAAATGCGAGAAACAGTCCTCTTACATTTAAGCCGGAATAGAGGGGCGAGAACGATATTGTTAAGTCCGAGACGTAAGTTTGCAAGAAATACAGCAAGTGCCACTCGAACAGAACGAACACGAGTGTTACATATTGCAGTCAATTGATCAAGCAAATCATTGAAATTATCTGGTATATGCAAACTTGCCTAAGATAGCGGATGAAGACAATATAAAATACAATACAGCAACTAAGGTCAATCATCATTTTGTAATTCTGATCATCAACACTTGCTGGATCGTCAAAATCGAATGAACTGACACGATTCCCAGCAGACTGACAATCTTCAAACAGCTTTTTTACATCAGCACCATTGAGGATTAATGGATTAAGCTGAGCTAGTTGAATTCGTTTCAGAGTTTCGTATGTTAGTTCTCTTTTGTAAAGGTGATGAGAACAGCAACGACTGTTCTCTGGAACAAAAATGTCTCGGTTAAGGAAAACCATGGTGCGTTGTTCATTAAATAGCACTTTCATGGACTTCGAATCAGTTATCGTACAAACAAAATAAGGGCCAAATATATAATTTAACATGTAACTTCAACAGTAACAAAACAATCTACCTATGAACTTTTGAGGTGCTCCAAACCGATAACTTCGCCGATTCAGTTTCATTTTTATCATCGTCTTCATCCGATTCGTTCTCATACTCGATTATAGCTGGCGCTACAGCAGCAACAACATCTTTCTCCATCAGCTTTAAAACAACATAACATTTGTATACAGTGAAGAAAAACTCTTACTGTTGATTCTTCATCTTGATTCTTAGAATCGTTTTCTAATGACAAATCGAACTGGTCGAAATCATCGCTCATTAATCGACGTCACCAATCGTACTTATTACGACAAGATTTGCAAAGATAATCTCCCATTTTCATAGGTTGTTCAGTCTTAACCGCCATATACACTCGCAAGAGAAATAACGTGGTGACTGAATACTTATGATCATCTTTACGAACACGCTTTTCGCACACACAACATTGAACTTTTGCTTCACGAGACATAATAGAATACGTATTATCAAACAATATAACCCTGCTATAGATATGTGACTCTATTTTTCAATTTAACAGCCAAACCTCCTTATAACTACGTAACTCCGACAAAATAGCAATGAGATTATATGTTTAGTATTGTTCTTAATCGTATGTTGTTCTCACTTTCACGTATGATATTCTTTCCTGCTGGTATGCAGCTTCATTGGCTTCTTTTTCCCTTTCCTTCCCTACAATTCTCACCGGTCCTTTTCGTATCTATTTTTTTATAACAGAGAAGAAAAATAATAACCAAGATTTCTCAATTTGTACTCGACAGACTACATCTACATTATTTTTTCCCACATTCTGTTTTTTCTCTGTATGCATGGTTACCAAGCAAAGTATTAAATTCATTCAGAGAATGTCAATAGTAGATTGATATCAGATGTAACTATGATTCATGAGCTCCTGCTTAACGAATTCCAATGGACAGTATGTGAATGTAGCAATATTTAAACGAATGTCTTTAGGAAAATCGTAGGACTTTTTTAACCGAAATAAGTAAGGTACAAATAAACCTCATGATCACTAGAGCAATGGAGTCAATAGTCTTCATACAATTATCTAACATAATTTTAAATTAATCTAGATGTCAATGATAATATGAATCTCGCGTAACAATTGATGTCGCATCTGACTTTTGAAAAGAAATAGCAAGAACAGGAAATGCTATCACTCTTCTTAAAAATTTACAAAAACAATATGTACCTATTTGATTATAGTGTTTCCATTTTTCTGATTCTACCAATGTTAGGTTTCTGTAGCTGACAGAAAAGATCATCTGACGAGTAATAGCAAGAGTTGACCTAAAAAATGGTTTTGGAGGAATGATAAATCAAACAGGTTATACTGTATGTAAAAATGGACATAGTTTTTACTAGTCTTAGACTTTTTTTTTATTGCCCCACCCCCATTCTTTTATAATTTTAAAAGCTATAGCGTTTTGTAGTCCATGAAAAGAGCTATCTGGTGAGGTATAATTGAAGCTGACTTTCTTAGATGTATATAGAGAAAACTAATCTAAAAGACTATAATATCATTAGTATATATTCGTAATAAGGCCATTCCAAGTCTTAAGGTAAGAAGTACTCAAACGTATTTGAAACGTAATTCAAGTCTGGTATCAAAGTGCTCGCCAGCTCAAGCTCTTTCATTCTATATATGATTCTGCTGAATATAGTGTGAAAGGTGCAATAGGCGAAATCAGGGTATTATGTGCCCGTGTCCTTTCTTAATGCTTGTATCTCGGTAACATTAAGAAGTAGAAAGCTGGAATTATATTGGGTTGGTAAGAAATTTTTTGCGTTTTTTTCGAAAATTTCCTAGAACAATCGAGGAAGTTCTAGAAGGTTCCATAGTAAGGGTATATATAGGGGGTACGAATATCTTTTGAAGAATAATAACATTATGGAAATGGACGTTGATCTCGAATTAGAAATGAATATATCTCGTAGAGAGCTCCGATTGTTTCTGCTTCATGAATTCCGTTTGGATCACTAAGCAACGGAAGCGACAAGCAACATATGTGGTACGATGGGCAAGAATGTACTCTCCATTTGTACAGCACAGCATTGGTTCCATCTATTCAAGAGTGATAACTTCGAACTCGACGATTTACCTGATACTGGAAGACCACTACAGGTGCATATGGATCTCTTAAAGCAGCTTATTAAACAAGATCGTATGTTGACGGCACGGTGTTTAGCAGAGCGACTTGGATGTTCTCACATTGCAGTGGAAACACATCCGCACGAATTAGGCAAAACGTGGAAATATGGAGTTTGGATACCATATGAATTATCACCGCTTCAGCTGCAATATAGGGTTGATGCTTGTATGGAATTATTGACTTCTCATCGCAACTACCAATGGTTCCATAATCTTATTACTGGTGATGAGAAGTGGGTGTTATACATTAACTACCAGCGCAGACGCCAGCGGCTGAGCGCTGGTCAAACAGGTGTAGCAACGCCTAAGGCTGATCTACATCCTAAGAAGGTGATGCTGAGCGTGTGGTGGGGAGTCAAAGGAATTATTCATTGGGAAATTCTTCCAAATGGCTGCTGCGTCACTGCTGATCTCTACCGCCAGCAATTGGATCGGGTTGCAGAAAAACTCAAAGGAAAGCAAGATCGAATTTACTTTTTGCACTATAATGCCAGACCCCATGTAGCAAAGTCGACACGCCAAAAGTTATTGGACCTTGGCTGGATCACTGTTCCCCATCCACCTTATTCCCCAGACTTGACTCCTACAGACTACCACCTGTACCGTTCTCTCTCCAATCATTTACGAGAGACAAAGTTCGAAGACGAGAACGACCTCAAAACGGATCTCCTCAACTTCTTCGACCAAAAGTCTCAAGACTTCTACGAACACGGGATCCTTTCTCTACCAGAGCGTTGGCGGCAAGTCATAGACAGTAATGGAGCATATATTGTTGATTGATACTTGTAATCTTAGATTTACAAAATAAAAAGAAAATTTTTGAAAAAAAAGCAAAAAATTTCTTACCAACCCAATAGCATAGAGCAGATCTAGACATCTGGTATATATACTGTAAATATCAGTATCTTCGACTTCAGGAACATGTAAGAACAAAATATTGCACGAGGGAATCAGAACTTACCATACACTATTTAATTTATACTTACCAACGATGATATTCGGAGTAGGCGCGTGTGATTGTCGTCTTTCTTTCCTTTTGACAACTCCCCCCACTCCCTCACTACATACTGTAGTAGTAGTGCAATCAGGTTGCAACATATTACAAGCAGAAAAGCAATCATTCATTTCGTCATGAAACTGCATTAATTGTAAATGATACAACAATTTTTCTCGTAATCCTGTATTGAGCATAAAACTATCCTAGGTATTTGCTCCTTGTTCTCAATTACTGATTCACAATGACTTGTAGCCAAAAATGAATACTATGTATCAGAGTAATGTTTCTTTCGCTAAATAGCAGCATTGGTAGTAATGGCTGTTAGCACATCAACATTATTCTTGTCCACATCAACACTTTCCTAAATATACAATGGCATCAAATGAATGTAAAAAGGATCGAAATGTGCACCTACCGAGATAGTAAGACTATCAAATTGTTGTCTCGGTGCAATCAAATTGATTTCATTGGAGGCCGTCTGTGATATCTCATTGTCACTCTTTTCATAGTTGTCCATAAAATGACATTGAGGATTAGTCTGATCTATTGCATTTGGTAATGGAAATGATGATGATGGTGAAGTCGGCAGACTAGTTTCACTATCGTCTCTATGAACAATATATTTGTTTTGATCGATTAAATGTTTTTTTCTTACTCTTTTTTGTCGTTGGCTTTGACAATGAGAGGATCAATACATGAATTTCCACATCCTGCTTCTAGGTCTTCATTTTCTTCATTGGAATAATCGTTGAAGTCAATTTGTTCGGGTTTAACGTAGAGTTTACGTGTATATACTCGTTGATATCGATCGACTAGAACCGAGACAAGCATACCAATAGTGCCCACACCACTTAATGCACATAGANAAATCCTAAAACTGCAACGATTTTCGATATTTATCGTCATATTTATAGAGCATTCAAGGACCAACGCAATGGTTAAAAGCGCAGCTCTCTAGCTCTTTTTGTTCTTGAGATATTGCAAAAAAGGTCACGGGCATTGATTTTTTTTAAACGAGCTGTAGTAACTAGGTAACTATGTTATTTACTTTACTTTACTAAAGTCACTAGAAAAGTAAAGGAAATAACGCATTCTAACTGGAAAGTACTCTCCTCCAAAGCCTTGAAATATTTCACGTTATACACAATATGAGGAAGACATTTTTGTTTAAAAGAAAACAGTAGCTATCATTAAAATCCATTTAACAAAGAAAGACTTCAACAAGTTCTACATTCACAAATAGAAAGAAAAAAACAGAGTCGTAAACAGATAAAGAACCTTACAACATATCCACTATAGAAAAGCGGCATATTATTTCGTTCTATGTTTGGTTGATATGTATGACTTTATATCTGATACCACATTTCTTAAATGAGCAGAAACAATCCATATCTAAGGTATCCATTATTTATCAGTCTAGTTATTTCAAGTTTATTTTTTTTGATTTTATTGGACTTTATCTGAAGTCGTCATCCATGCTCTGCATGATTTTTTTTTAACAGTCTGCTATTTTCATTTAGGATATAAAGAATTCGCTGTACCTGGTGCATGCAAAGAGCTCAATGAAACTTATTTATTTTTCAGGTGGTTATTGATCGAAAAAGCATTTTTAGACATGTACTCGTAACAGAGCGGAGTAAATGATTATAAATCTTGTCATGAATAGTCATATGTTCCACGACTTGTCTATAATTTATCATAATGCAATGTGTATTCGCATGCATAAAAATACTTGAATCGAACGTAAAGGTCGTCTTACTCATTCAGTTTTTCTGCCAATTCTGATCTGCTGAAAGACTTCGAAATTCCACTAATTAAAAGAAGTGATAAATGAACTTCATCGTGCTAATAATTCTTCGTTTGTCATGGAGTCTTACATCGTGACACCAACGTTGATGATTTGTTTATCAGCGAACAATATTTTGAAATAGTGCTTTTGTGCTAAATGTTACAAGTGTCGTTATGATTATGGATCTTTCAGAAATGATGTCTTTGCTGTGGAGGAGAGAAAATGATTGACCAAACTAAATACATGAAAACTTGTGAATCAATTACCTGCTGCTCAAAGGATGAGTAGTTTGGATGAGAAAATTTTTATCCACTCGTTTTTCAAAATCTCATCTGTTTTAACTAGAAAATAAAAATTGTTGGTTTTAATTATGTTCCATATCATCTTGTTACATTCATCTAAGCTTGTCAAAAAGTAAAATTTGTTCGATTACCTAAAAACACTTCAATTCCATCCGAATGCATACATCATTAGCACAATGAAAGCTCGACGTCAAAGAGAAAGACTATCATATTAGAAAAATTTAAAACGAGAAATACTCTATAGAAGCTCTCTTTCACTGATGTACTGATGTATCTTATGAATAAAGTAAATCATTTCTAAAAATCCTGAATTTTAAGTCTCTTGGTGGCATGTTTCAAGAGAGGCGCCGATAGTTGGTTTTACGGTTGTTTTCCCAAATATGATTTTTCATGAAAAACACACTTGCGTTTTTGATTAAGTTAGACTGTACAAGTCTTTCTTCAGATCTTCTTTTTTTCAGTTCGTTTATGGCTTGTTTTAACATAGTTAATACTGTATTGGTAACATGATCTTGTGTTGTATTGGCAAAACTAAGACCTTGTAGACTTATATTTTATTTCTCTGCAGATATTGTTTGAAAATTTATACTAAATAACTACTGAGTAGCTAAATTGTTTTTACCAGGTCAAATGGGCATGAAGCTGTGCACAGTAAATACTTTGAAAAAATTGGTATGTTTCATTTCTTTGAATTCTTTTCACATTGATCTTTGGTTGTTTATGAATTAAATTGTAATAATCTAACTTTTAACTACTCTACTATTATTGTCATTATAATAGAATTGTAAAAACAAAGGATACAAGATGAAAATTTGCTCCTTCAAGCCTGTTCATTCAATGGCAACCAAATCGAATTTGAATTTTTTCAATCATCAACGATTTCGATAATGCATTCATCAAGAATATAACTTCATAGAGCCAAATATAATTGAAATAATAGCCGACGAAATTGTACTTAATGTGCCCTCTATTTATTCCTATATTTAATGACAATCATCTTCACTCACTACTAAAACCATATTAAAACTTTCTCCGGGTACATCATCAATGCTAGAAAGTAATCTGCTAAAATTAACGAAATAAATTGATTAGTATATAGTCTGAAGGCATTATGTTTTCTCATGCTCATATTGAACTAGCACAAGTTTCTTTATAAATTGAAGCAATCTACTAGTCAGGCACCATTATTCTTTGAAAGTGAAAATGCTTGTCGAAAATGTTATATAGCTACTCTGATAGGAGTGCAGAAGTATAGCGAATTAGGTGACTTTTAGTAGTTTTGACATTTTCTATACTGTAACATGCAAAAACAGGAGAGTAAAAAGATGATGGCGACATTTTTGAGCAGTCCGTTATTCATTTTTCATACCATCTTGAATCAGCAGATGATGTCCACACTTTTATTATAGAACAAACAAAACAATAAGCGATTGGAATCCTGATTCAACTGATTCATTTCTTATGTTATCTTCTGTGCATTTGACATTGTAGTAATTTTGCTTTGAAATAGTTGACATAGATGAACATGCTTATTGGCATTTTTTGACTCATCCACATGTAATGTGAGAATTCCTCTGAACTACTCAATCGAAACATGGACGGTATTGAAGACAAAATAGCTCAATAAAACCTGATGGCGATGCTAACTATTCATTTGAGCGATGAATCATGAAAAATTTGAATGTTTTGGAGTTATTGGTTTGATGCCGGTCCAATAGATGAACCAATACTTAATAAAACATGGAAAATATTCATGTATTTGATATATGATCTTCATTTTTTGGTAATAAGAAATAAATCGTTCACAAGCAACTGAAATTAATGAAGAACACTATTGGATTATAATGATTCCTTGTTCATGTAATTGTTGATCCCCTTCATGACTTGACAACAATGTATTGATATAAATAAAATAGCCGAAGAGTATATCAGCAATATGAATGGTATCATTTTCATGTAATCACTGGCCATGTCGATAACCGGCAATAATCGATTCATAGGAAACAGAGTAGATGAATACGATCATCAGAAGAATTATGATCAATCCTTGATTGTGCCATCTTTGAATATGGATAAGTTTTAAGCATTTCTTTCAACGTACTTTACGTCACTGAACAAAATTATTGGACCAAAGCGGACACGATAGTGTTTATTTATTTGCCATAGTATTGACTCCCAAAAAAATAGCACCAAGATTTGATTTTATTGACTACGAAATAAGTGTAAAAATCTTGCTTTAATGTCATACACTAATCTAGTGTTTATTGATCAACTCATTATTATACAACGCTTGATTTGAACGTAAGTGAAATAAATTAATGAAATGATTGGCAAAGAATAATTCATTTCCTATAAGATGTATGATCAGTTACCTAAAGTGAATGCCTCTATGCGATGTTTCCAATGTAGATGAGCAAAACACATCGTGATTATTCATGAATTATCCATTTTCAATTTACATTACTAGTTAGTAAGATTCTTCTTAGAAATGAGAACATTGAGTGAACATCATATTGATGCATATAGTTTATTTGGAATGTAATCTTTGATAAATTTAACAATTCATCTTTTTTTATTTAAATATCGGAAAAATATATGAACACAGTTATGCTATCGACCGTTCGCGTTCTATGTACCCATCGAATCGTAATATTTGCTTCAATTTTGAAAGTGACATGAAAAGATAAATAGATCAAATAATTATAATACGAGAGTTCGTTTATACCGTAGGATTGTTATTATTTAAAAAAAATAAAAGATTACGTTTTCGATGAATTATTGTAAAAAAACGTAACATGCATTAATCTAATTCAATGTTCATAACGCATTCAAATGACTAACTAAATTTCTATCAATAGCTTAAAGCAAATAAAACTAAGCGAATCAAGCTATTTTAGTAAACGTTATCAATGTTTTTTTGCCATGTGACAAATGATCAGTTTCGAACAACACACATATTTCGGTTCAAAAAACGTAATATAAGTGAACATATCTGTTTAGATGATCTATTTTACATGTAATGCTGAAGTAGTTTGATAGTTTTAAATGTTCATTTCTCAAGTGAAATAGACGAACTTAAGAATCATCACAGTTATTCATTTGTTACGTGCCACGAAGTCATACGATAAATCCTAATACACTGATCAAGAGTTCATAAAATTGATGAGTAGATGATTGGTTCGAATTATTTGACCAACTTGCTATCTTTAAGTCAGTGATAACACCCGAACAGCAATTTAGTATTTCGAAAAATAACTGATTTCAATCTTGCAACTTGTAGTTAAAATTACTTTTCCACGTGAAGTTCGACCCACTGATACAGTCACAAGCTATGATTAGAAGTGAACCAAAGACGTGAACAGAAGTCTACTTCTGAATGTTCCTTTAGCATCTGATGTGACATCAGCTGACCAAACTAGGGAACTGCAAAGTGGTCCCGGTCCCGGTCCCGGTCCCGGTCCCGGCGGGACCGGGACCGGGACCGGGACCAAAATTTGACTTTTTTGCGGGACCGGGACCGGGACCGGGACTAAAAATTTTTCATACTGGTCCCGGTCAGTTTTTTATGCAATGTGTCGCCATTTATTTTATTTTTTTGAGAATACTAATGGCGACTCAGTATAAATAATCAATTCGATAATAAATCCATTACCTAGAGCAGCAGATTTAAAAGAAGAGAGAAATGAGGAAATGACTCCTACGAAGTAAATGAGAATTTTTAACAAAATTCAATGATTATTTTTATTTATTTGAGTTTTCAATGAAATTTTTTCACTTAAACACTGGATATAAAAGAATTCTTGCACTGTTAACGAATCAAAATCACTCATGTAAATTTTATGTATTCATAAAAGTACATAGATCGTAAAAAAAATTGTTCGATTTTAGGAATGAAGTCAATGTCAAAGACCGGGACCGGGACCGGGACTGGAAAAAAAATTGACCGGGACCGGGACCGGGACCGGGACTGAAAAAAAATATTTGACCGGGACCGGGACCGGGACCGGGACTAAAAAAAGTGATTTTGCAGTTCCCTAGACCAAACTGCAACATTTCCTTCTAAGTAAGTAAAAGATCCAAGCAAAAGTCTTATCAATAATGTCCTTTGCCTATGTGACGTACGCCACAGACAATGAAGTTGCAAGGTTTGCTTCGAAGTGGACAAACCAGGAGAACAGAACTTTGATCACTAATCTTCCTTTGGCATGCAATTTGCAATATTCGTACCGAGTTACAAGATTTGCTTCTCAATGATCAAACACGGAAACTGACATCTGGTGGTGAACGTTCCTTTGGCATGTGATCGTTGCTCAGCTAATCAACCCGTAAAATTTGCTTCGAAATGAGCAAAAGAGATGAACGGAAGTATGCTGACGAAAGTTCCTTTGGCATGCAATCTTCGATCATCTAATCGAGTTGCAAGGCTTGCTTTTAAGTGAGTAAACCAGGCACACAGAAGTATATTCATGCATGGTCCCGTCGCATGTAATGTTCGCCCATCTGATCGAGTCGCAAGCTCTCCTTCGACGTGAGCAAAAGACGTGGATAGACGCCTAATTAGTAACCTTCCTTTCACGTGTCATGTTCGCTCAGCTGAGTAAGTCTCAAGGTTTCTGTTGAAGTCTGAAGAAGAGATGAACAGCAGTGTTCTTATGAATATTTCCATGTCATGTGATGCTCTATCAGCAGACCGACTTGCAAGGCATGCTTCAAAGTAAACAAAAGATGTGAACACAAGTCTCCTCAATAATGTTCCTTCGTAGTTTGATGTTTCCTGAGCTCACCAAATTGCGAGGTCTGCTTCACAGTCCGCAAAAGAGGTAAACAGGAGTCTGATGACTAATGTATCTTTTACATGTGAGATTCAATCAGCTGCCGGACACACCTTTTATTCTTCGAAGCCAGCAACAGAGGTAAACAAAAGTATCGTGCTGAACGTACCTTTGGCATGTGATATTCGCTCCGTTGATCCACTCGCAAGTTTTGCTGCGAAGTGAACAAAGGAGGCGAACACCTGTCTGATGAGTAATATTTCTTTCTTATGTGATGGTGCCTAAGCTCATCGCGTCCCAATGTTTCCATCCAACCGAGCAAACGAAGTGAGTAAAAGTCTACTCATGGAGAATACTTTGTCATGCAATATTCGATCAGCTGACTCACTACGAAGGTTTCCTTCGAAGTAACCAAAAGAGATGGACAGACGTATGCTGATCAATTTTCCTTTCGCACGAGATACTCGATCAGCTGACTGACTTCCGAGGTTTGCTTCGAAATGAGAAAAACATGTGAATAGAACCATCGTTATCAATGTTGCTTTCCCTCTAATGTTCAATCAGCACAGCGGATCCGAAGATTTCCTTCGAAGTCTGGCAAAGAGGTGAACATAAATCTGGTTATGAGTGTTGCTTTAGCATGTAATATTCGATCAGCTGATCAAGTCAAAAGGTTTGCATCGAAGTAAGAAAGAGATCCGTATGGAAGTCTATTTATCACTATTTCTTTGGCACGTGATGCTCGATCAGCAGACCGAGTCGCAAGGTTTGCT
>CAJNSZ010001572.1:0-24637 GCA_905329745.1 Rotaria sp. Silwood2 | reverse complement strand
TGTGGACGTAGGTCTGTGGGTGTAGGTCCGCGTATGTGTGTGTCGTAATAGTTGATCACCTCCGTCCACAGCCACACCCATACCTATAATTTCTATCAATTTTTGGCCCTTAAGGACCCTATATTTCTGTGAAGAAAGGATTCGGGATTTTTGAATCTATGATAACTTTTGCTCTACTTATCGAGATATATCTGTCCTGAAGGTTTCATAATTTTTCGCCGACCTGTTCTCAAGAAATCCTGGAAAGCAAGGGGTCTGCTTAAAAAGTAAAACTTAAACAAGAAATGCAAGGTTTTCTATGTTAAAAAAAATATTTAAAAAAATCTATATTTTCATATTTCAAATTCAAGAATATTTCGAAAACTTGAAATTTTTCTTATGAAAACTGTATTTTCATTATCACAGAATGAGGTTTATCGACGAGGTGGTATTTTTTAATCTGTAGATTAATTATCTTTATCGAATATATTGTATTTAAGATTACTTTGTAAAAGTGAAAATCTCTATCTGTGAACAACATAATATGCGATGCAAAGTTCCTTGAAAAAATGTCGACAGCCATTTCACAACATTCAAACATCTGATCAATCTGGATTTATCTTTGTTCGAAAGAGAGCAATCTGAAGAATGAAATAGGCTAATATAGTTCAAATTTTTCTTTTAATTTCTTATGATAAAAATTAAATAGAAAACAATACTCAAAATGTCTTTTCAACTTGATTTTTCTGTATTTTCAGTTGATAAATTTGCGCTATTATCTATTTGAAAATTTAAAATAATCATATCTACAAACGAAGCATTGTAAACTTTACAATATTGTTTATTTAGACTTTAGTTTTCGTCACATGATTGATAAGAAAATGCTTTTCTTGGAATATTCCTTCTACAGGATTTCCAGTTTGTTAAAATAGTGAAATAGAAACGATAGGTAGTCTGCAGTGGCTTTGAAAAATGAATGGAAACTTTCTCGAAATATGTGTCTTAAGTGACGGGATGCTAGCTCTATTTAACAGTCTATTCTAGTTATTGTTTGGAATGCTACGAAGCGCAAAAAAAAATGTTTGAATATTGCAGAGCTTTTCAGGATCAATCGTATGAATGTTTATAGGCACAGTACAAATTAGAAACAATTTTTACTTTACGTCTATATTCTTCAGACTTTGCACTTTCAAACAAATAAAAAGTCGAAGTAAATTCAATGATGTATTTTTGAGAAATGAATTTCGACAGTTTTTTTCAAAGACTTTTGCCTCACATACTAATGATGATCTAATTCCAATGAATTTATATTCTCGTAAGAAAAAATATTTTCCTAATTATTTCATTTGAAAAAAATTTTATTGTTTCTTTTTCTATTTTCATCTCTCGTTAGATCTGTTCACTACCCTTGTCATTTTTGTTCAACACAAACTTCTATATAATTGATCTATTAGAATTTCTGGTCCGGAATAATANTTTTTCAAAAAAAATAAAATCCATTTTTGTAGCAAAAAAATACCTCGTTTTGTTCAGAATTTGATGCTGATTCCGAATATATGATTTTTATGCAAAAATATTGGGGGCCAGAAAATGGCCTTATCGGCCTCCCTCCTTTTATTGTTTCTTTTTCTATTTTCACCTCTCGTTATTCGAAAGTCATTAGACCAGCACAATCAGAATTCAAATAAAATTGAATTGTATAGCTGACGAAAAAAGATGTGGGAAGTTCTAATTTTTTTTAACGATTCTTAATGACTAATAAAACATTAGTTAATCATGACATTTCATCGAATACATTCTGAGAAAAACATATTTCTAAAAAAAAAAAATATCTAATTAAGCTTTTGTTATAGAGGAAATGCTGCAAAGTCTCAGAGTTGGTCGAGTTCGAGTCATACTCGGACTCGAATCACATTTTTTTTAATGATTCTAACTTGACTCAACACTCGAAAATCAGGTAACCTTTGATTTAAGTGTTTGCTTCGAGTCATTCATTCAAAAATAATTTTCATTTACTCCTTTAAAAAAATCACGATTTATAAGATAAAATTCTCATTTATTTATGACTTTCATCCTAGTTGAATAAATTAGAACCGAAAGATTTTTTTTAAAGAATTCTTTCGATTTATGTGTACATATGGTCGTACATGATAGACTATGCATATTATTGAATATCTATATTTTTCTTCGATCTTTTTTGTTTCGACTCATCTTGAGGGGCATACACGTACATGTAATAAAATAAATGAAAACTTTGGATTGCATTGTACTCTCATAGTTTCTATCATCCTATAATATAATCGTTTATATAAAATGTCTCGTTCAATAACAACCATTTTCGGTTAATATGTAAATTCAGAATAGATGTATCGTTGTATTTTATGCTTTGTTTCTCTTTTTTTTTCTGTGTTTAAAAACTAAGAACCAGATATCTTGCAATGAAAAATTGTTCTTGATATTCATTATAAAAATAAATAGAAAAATGGAAAACTTGCAAAAATAACTTGATTCAATTCGAAATCACTACGAAATAACTTAGACTCAACTCAACTAGAAAAACAGATCGACTCACTCAACCCTGCAAAGTCTTTTATTTCCAAACATGTACTTTTTAATTTATATTCTTGATCATTTTATTTCTTTTTTTCCTTCATCTTATTCAAGATACACGTACGTGCATTTTTTAGAACATATCTTACTTCTTTTATTGAGAATTGATCACAATTTCTGCATCTTCTTCTTTTCTTATTCTTATTTATTGTCTTTTTTTTTATGAAAAAAGCACAATAAATAAATAGCTATTCGTCTATTTCATAAATAGAAAGTAAAAATAGTAGAGTATGCCATATTCAATATAGAAATATGAAGAATTCAATGTGGATAAAATGTGATCAAAGTTCGAAAAATAAAAACTTCGACTGATTTTGGACATAAGCAACAACGAAAGAAAGTTAAAATAATACTACTGTTAAAAACTAATTATCGCTGAAATCAAGAGTATATATTCTCTAAAAATCTAATCTTTTTCTAATAAAGTAAAAAAAAGCCTCACACAAATAGTCATATGCAGAAAAGCCCAACAAAATATTTTTTTGGTTGCTTTAAAGAAATTATACTTCTACAATATACAACCTATACAGAACTGTTTTACGCTCTTTTTAAAAGATTTAATTTTTCATCTCTTCTTTTAAAGAGAATATCACCCTTCTGCAGTACAAAAAAAATGAAAAAGTAAGGGGTCGAACCACTAGAAACAACTGACTTAACTTAAGGTTGAATTAAATAATGTGATTGGTTAAGTCACTTTTTCTAGTGTGTTTGACCCCTGAGACTTATTAGATAAGATTTTGATTTTCTCTTCTTAGAAAAGTTTCAGAAAATTGAATGAACGTCAAATTGAAAAAGAATCAAGTTAAAAATGTCATTATAAAAACACAGGGTTAAATATATTATTCTTTATAAAAAAAATTATCAGCTGGAAAAAGTACCATACAACTCTGTTTTCACAAAGTAGCTCCAAATAATAGTCCTCTTTGAATTAGATTATCTAAAACTTTCAAAATTTTTCATTGACAACTAAGGATATCTACTGATAAATTTTCCTATAATGTATAGAAAATAGGTATACTATGGACTAATAGACTTGACTTATGCTCACACCAACTTATGCTCACTTCACATGACCATCTTCCAATATGTATATTTGAAATTGATTCGATAGTTCATCGGGCTATAGGCCCACACTAATATATAATTCTTAGGTATATTCTAAATATCATTCTGATTGTTTTTTTTCTCCGAACTACTATAAAAAATCATTATCATGGAGTACAAGAAAGAAAAAAAACACGAACATGCCATCAGCAGGGTACGGAGTGAATAGATAGAAAAAAAAGACTTCATTGTATTTTACATTTTATTTTGTTTATATGTATGTTATCGACTGCTGAATTTATGAATGATTTCCATCATCAACACCTGATGTTATTGAATATGGCATATGGCATATTCCATTTGTTAGCATGTGTGTTTGCGATTGTTGTTGTTGTTGTTGTTGTGGCCAACGAGAATTCGCCATGAGATTGTTTCCTGAGAATAAGGTAGAGAATTTCTGGGATTGCATAGTCGTAGACCATTTGGTGGTGGTGTTGTATCAAGTTTATTATCAAGCAATATAATAGCTGGATCTGTCCATAGTAAATTTATCCAACGATCATTTGATGGTACTAATATAGAAACAAAAGCTATTAGTACAATGCTTGCAGGATTTAAATGTGAAAGACGATTTAGTTGCTGTTGNCTCCAAGTACTCCTTCGACAACAACTAAAGCTATTGATGGTGCTAGATAGATCATCATCTACGTACGGTTTGAGTAAATAAAAATAACTTCGATAAAAAGTGTCATCGAAGTTGTAACTTCGATAAACATGCTAACTTCGATACGACATATATATATATATATATATCAATCAGCGATATCTGTTAATAACCAATCGAATAGATATTTATTTCTACACCAATATTAATATGACAATAGAGGTATATTTAATAAAAATGATGTTACAGTGCAAAACTAAAACAATGAAGATAAAAGACAAATATATAGTCTAGTTTATTTTTCAATATCTTATGCCATTGTGTTCGGTTTTGTTTCTCATTAATTTCTCCTTTTTTAAAACTTTTTATTGTTTATTCTTCCGTTTCACATATAAATTAGTTGCATAAAAAACAAGAGATATGTTTTATTTTTTCGTTGAATAATAGATAGTCATGATGAAATTCATTAAATGATATAAATAATAATTAAAAAGAATTTTCGATTTTCTCATAGAATAAAATTTATCTCTAATTTGAATAATTAATTTGCTTATTTATTCTATATATATGTCGTATTGAAGTTACACCGGTCGACGAAGTTATAACTTCGTCAAGAATGTTGTCGAAGTTATAACTTCGTCGACTCATATTGACGAAGTTACAACTTCGTCGTATAAATGTGACGAAGTTATAACTTCGACGATAATCGTCATCGAAGTTACAACTTCGACAATAAAATTTGTCGAAGTTAGCTTTATTTTATTTCCCAATAAATAATTTACTAAAATTGAATATCGTATTGCTGAATATATGAGAAAAATTTTTTTGCCTATATATACTATTTATTTAGCTATATAGTTGAATAAATAGTATTTATAGGCAAAAAATTTTTCTCATATATTCAGCAATACGATATTCAATTTTAGTGAATTATTTATTGAGAAATGAAATAAAAGTAACTTCGACAAATTTTATTGTCGAAGTTGTAACTTCGATGACGATCATCGTCGAAGTTATAACTTCGTCACATTTATACGACGAAGTTGTAACTTCGTCAATATGAGTCGACGAAGTTATAACTTCGACAACATTTTTGACGAAGTTATAACTTCGTCGACCGGTGTAACTTCGACACGACATATATATATATAAAGTATTTTATTCATAACGATATCGAAATACGAATGATAGATTTTTATTTATGATGTAGAGTATGATATAGGAAAATAAAAAAAATTTCAATTTGATTGCCACTAAGAATCTCATTTTTCTTTTGAAATAAATCAATAGCTTATTCGATGATATAGAACCTTCATGGGCAGATAAATATCGATCATTATTAGAAGATAATTATCACAAAAGATTTTTTGTATCAATTTTATATAATGTGGTCTCAAACAATCCTTTTAGAGTTACTTTTTATATTATATTAACCAATTTATTATCAAAGAAAGACACATGTCAATTATCTTAAATTGAGAAACGAATATATACATGAATTAATAATCGATTATTGATAGTTTGATTGAGACAACAAGCTCTTGGTAAAGATAGCCGACCATAAGAAGAAAAAAAAGGGATTTATCTAGTTGCTTATCTTCTCGTATCAATTTTCGTTCACTATTACGATTGTTTTGATAATTTTCTACAATGCACAAAAAAACGAAGTTCTCACCTTGAAATATGAGATAAAATATTGAAAACGGATCTGTTATGAAGGGGTAAAAGACTAGAATAAATTTCGTTTCTTTTGTTTAGTCAGTGAATGAGGCTGTTCGAAGAAATTCTCTAACTTTTTATATCGTCGACTATATTTTGCGATTTGATGAGAATTGAAATCTGCCCGAGTAACTATAGAATAACTTCAATGGAAAAACGTAAAATGAATATAAAGTGAACGTCACTATTGTGTTTTTAGCTGTGATATGATAATTTTTTTTAAAGAGTATCTAATTAACTTCGGATTCGGATTAATCATTTTTAAAAATCTAACGAGGGGTATATTTTAAACGATTGGTAATGAAAATGTTCATTAGTCTTATAACTGTAATAAGAAAAAATGTAACTCTCGGATTTAAATCCGAGGTTTCCACATTTATTTTTTCTATAAAAACACTAAAAGATGGTGCAAAGTTTTCACGTGTTTTTTTTGGCCTTCTTCTGAAGTTTTTGACCCCAAAACCATATTAAAATAGGATTTGAAGAAGACCTAAATGTAGAGTTATGTAGAGCGAAACTTGCTCTATCTTTTGAGATATTACTCGATTGAAATCGATAAGCTCTTAACAAAAAAAAATAATCACTTACTGAGAAGCAAAAAAAAGAGCATTTTTGAGCTTTGTCGAGAAATTTTCGAGTTTCTTACGTATCTATTCAAAGGTCAGTCAAGAAAGGCTAAAATTTTCGATTTCGAGCTTTTTCAATATGCTCTTTCATTTGCAATGATAAAAAACGGGGGGGGGGGTCAACATTTTTTGTGTGACACCCTATGTGAAAAATGGTCGATTGAGTCGTGGACCGTCTCTTAAATATTCTATTCTTCTATCTATTATTCTACGTTAAATAAAATTATTATTAATTTTTTCTAAATGAAATATTTAATATTTCATTTATTTATATTTTTTAAAAGGAGATTTATTTCGATAATGTCATTTGTTTTATTTAAAAGCTTTTCTTTTTTATATCAATATTGATATTGAATATATAAATGTTTGAAAATAGAATATCATATTAAATAGATAAATGTAATAAATCATCTTTTTTTCTACTCTATTAATTATTTCCATGACAATTAACTTTAACGAGAACAAAAAAATAAAGAAAAAATATTCAATAAGAAATTATTTATAAGTTTTTATTAATAATATGAATATGCATTGCATTGTAAAGATGATTTTAATTGTTAAATATAGGAAGTTTTTCTAAATCATTTATAATAACATGAAAATATGATTCTTTTAAATTGTCAATTGATTCTAATAATTTCGAATAAACTTTATTTTTCTCTTTTAAATTCAACCAAAAATTATATATATTTAATATTCTATTTTGATACGTTGGTAGTTGTTTTTGTTTAATTGCACAGAATTGATCGTTTATATATTTATCTGCCATAATGATAATGACATTTAATGCACAATAGAGATCAAATGTTCGTTCATATTCATAATGTATATCAAATGATGAATCCAATGGTAATTCAGAACAAAACTTCAGTAATTTTACGTTACCAAATGAAATTGCTCCTTCAATAGGTAACTTTTTTGTTATTTCATTGTTTTCAAATATTGTTGCAAAACCAAAATCAATTAATTTTATTTGTTGATTATCAAAATTACACATTATGTTTTTTGGACGTATATCACGATGTATTATATGACAATTATGTAAATATTCAATAACACTAATAAGTTGTTTTGACTGAATTAATGTTAATGATTCCAACTTGTTTAAGAACTTTTCAAAAAATATAAATTTACCTGAAAAAAATAATAAATAAGATAAAAATATTATTTGAATTGTTATTAAATAAATATATTCAATCTTAAATAAAAATTAATTTTCGAAAAAAATAAAAAATAAAAAAAATTATCATCGAAATTAATATCTGCCTGATAAATGCTCCTCCTTTTCCTCCTTTTTTCAAAATATCTTGTTCTCCTCCTTTTCATGCGCAACTTCTCTTTTTCCTCCTTTTTACTCTTGTCACTGTGAAATTGAATAGTTTCAACATCGGTCAAGATAAAATTCTGTACGAACTATTTGACACAATTGTCACTCTTCATGATATCTATTTCTGGTGTAATGAAGAATAGACTCTGATCAAACGATAGACTTCGGTAAAGAACTATTTCGGTAAGAGATCTAATCCTCAGCCTTGCATTAAATAAGAACCGTTGTGTGCCTTATGATACTTCGTATGAATGTTCTTCGTTTACGCAGATGTTTCTTTTCTTAGATGATTATGACGATGTAGTACATTGATATATGTTATAGTTAAGAAAGAAGTGCTTTATGAAAGGGATTAGTAAAGAGAAAATAAAGTAATGTTCGATGAATGATAGTCGATAACGATCTGTTTCTTGGGAGAAACAAATAACGAATGGCATAAATTTGGTAGAAAGAAAAACCGTCGAGAATAAGAAATGTTCAAAGAAAAAATATCTCAAGTACTATTAATGCAGCTTCAATTAATCGATTCACTAACACTGCATGAATAATCTGCAGCAACATCCATATCTTTCACTTATACATGAATAGTTTGTGCTGAAGCTGCATTAATGGCACGTTGAGATAGTTTTGCTTTGAACATTTTTTACTTTCGCCGTTTTTTCTTTCTACCAAATTTATGCTTATCCAAATAATAATTAGAGAGAAATATCTTTTATATATACTTAGCAATAATATAGTCACTCTCAAAATACACCTAAATGTTTTGCCAATAGCTATTTGCTAGTAGAAAAAAAGACTTCTAAGAATAAAATTCTATGAAATTTTTCGTTTTGAGTCCAGTTCTAATTGATGTTTCGATGAATTTTGTGTTGGGTTACTTATTACATTCTGTTATAGATTTTAACATCTTTTTGATAAGAACATTGATCTATTTTTCATGAATGGCACTGTTCGTATGAGTTTATTGGATTTTTTAGAAAAATCATGTTGAAGTTTTCAACTAATGCTTGGCCTAAGTAACAAACGAAAATAAAGGTGAGTACAGTCGCATTTCTCTTCTAATAATTCATGTAAATTTAACAATTTAACAAGAAATATGTCTCCTTTTCATCATGGCATGCATTAAAAATATTTTTTAACGACACATACCAAATTATTTTATGTTAGTCTCTTTCTGACGAAAAATAGCTTCTCTACACTTTACTCGAAAAATATACATGAAACGATATTAAAAAGTTTTTTTTTTAAACATTTTTGGTTCATATCTAAAAGGAA
Organism: Rotaria sp. Silwood2; assembly: GCA_905329745.1. NCBI lineage: Eukaryota > Metazoa > Rotifera > Eurotatoria > Philodinida > Philodinidae > Rotaria > Rotaria sp. Silwood2. The sequence goes on along the minus strand of CAJNSZ010001572.1, from coordinate 15,393 downwards.
ACATCTTCTTATGAACTGCTAAATCATATTAGTTTTAGTATGAAACTGATCTGAACTTCTTAATGAATTGATTATAAAAACACTGAAAATTATTGTTTAAGCTTCATTTTTTTTTGTATACATTTGTTGGATAAGAGACTCAATAACAAGCGAATATCGTTTCTTTTCAAAGTAAATTATGACATCTTCTAGAGGCCTCTATGATTGGAAGAATTATTTCCTAGATACAGATAACTGTTCAGTTTAACTTCTATGAGATAATAAGGCAACTATAGAACGTTGAAAGTCTAAGTAAGTTTCTTGGTTCGTCATAAATAGACGTGTTCATGCGTTTGAAATATGAGAACGTCTTTCTTACAGGAAAATGCTATATCCTCCTTTTTTCTCCTTTTTCGAAAGCTATCCTTCGAAAAAAAACATTTCGAAAGCTATCCTTCGAAAAAAAACATTTCGAAAATCATCCTGAATCTTCCGTTTTTTTCCAAATGACTGTTCACATGCCAGATTAATATATTATATTATGAAATGTATTCAATTTACAAAAAAATTAAACTTATTTTAAGATGAATATTTTTTATTAATAAGAATAATTAATCAATAAATCATTTTCTATGTTAGATGTTAAAATATAATAGAAATTCAATTATAAAATAAAATAATAAATACATATGTTAGAAAGAAACTAAACTATTTTTATATTGAATAGAACTATAAAGATTTTTCTACATCTATTCATTGTCAATAATTATAAAAATTTTCTTGAAAATATTATTCAAATTGATTTTCAATTGTAAAACATATTCGAAATTATAAACGAAATCTATGGAAAGAAAATCTATCAGATACTTATTTACACTTAACTAGAATATACATTAGCAATGACTTTTTCAGAATATATTAGTTAAATTACAAATAAAACATTTTTACTTATTTTAGTTTTACTTCGAATAGATAATAAAAAAAAAAAAATCATATTCAATTCTAAAATAAATCTTCCATAGTTGTTCTAATTTCTTAGAACCTTATTTAATAGAATTTCCACATTTTTTTGTAACATTAAAAGTGAATAATTTCCTATTTTATTGGTTAATTAACTGTCGGATGGTCAAGCGAAGTCCATCTGGAGCCCAGAATATGAAATAGACATTCAAGAAAAATATCTCGGTATTTTAACTATTTTTAAATATATCTCTCTCAATCAGGTTATGAGAATGTTTTCTCTTTTCTTTTGATATTATTATTATCACAGCGTCATTGTGAACAGTACCATATAACAATCATAGATCTTTCTTCTCTTGTGTTCTGTTGATATTCATCGATGAAACGCATCTATTTCCACAATCTATTTTTGATTTCTTCTAGTGCATTTCTCTTTTTCCTTTCCTGTTTACTTTACATTTCATGTATATCCTTTCTCTCTTGCATTCCTTTTGTACATGACCTAACATCTAGTCTATTTTCAATATTCTTGTCCAGAATCTTCGAGATTATTATTGTCTCAGGATCTTTAGTATATATATATATATATCCGCCCTTTAATTTAATATCGGCAAGAATACTGGTTCATCAATCAAAATCATAGAATACGAATAGATGTTCTAATATTATCTCCAAGAATTAGTTTGCCCATCCGAGGATTGAATTTCCAAATGACCCGATGAGACTTTTTTTTATTTTCTCTTTGATCAAAAACTTTTTTTATTTTCTTCTATTTTTTAACAATAATCTTATAAATAATCATTCTATCTATTTCATATTTTCCTCATCAATCTCTTTCTTTATATGTAAATAAGATGTTCAAGAATCCATTAGACAATAAATATTTTTCTTATTATTCAATGAAACGATTTGATCATTTTTTTTCTATGAGTAAAAGACAGATTAAAGCTTTTATTCATGATGGAACAATTCATTGATATATATATAAAACTAGAAAAATTTTCTTTCCGTATAAGTCATCACATGATATTCATGACCAATCGTGCTCAATTGATCTGACAGATTTCAATGAAACTTTGCCTATATATAATCGTCAAATAAGATATGAAAATACTTTAAATTTTAACTGCTAAAATCGTTCTCTTGTAGCGATATTCAAACAGGAAACGAGACACCCTAAAGTCAAATATGAAGGTATCCAATTTGATATCCATACATTCTATATTTCACCAATTTTTCAACAATAAGATTTTTAATAATGAAATTTTGTGCATATATACTACCATTGAGATCCAGCATATTGATACACTCAAAACCATAATGCATTCGAAGAGATCTTTGTTCGGATCAAATTCAAAAGGTCAAAGCTTTGAAAATTGCTACTGATAGTTGACAGTCAGTAGTAGTTAATTCCAAAGTGGAATCTCATAGATCGGTCATAACCGATAGAAATCGTCATCACAAGGCAGAGACTATTATATCTAGGAACTATGAAAACTCTCTATATTGTCTAATACGTCGAAATATGATTTTTAGTGTATCAATATGTTGGATCTCAATGGTAGTATATATGCACAAAATTTCATCATTAAAAACCTTATTGTTGAAAAATTGGTGAAATATAGAATGTATGGATATCAAATTGGATACCTTCATATTTGACTTTAGGGTGTCTCGTTTTCTATTTGAATATCACTACAAGAGTACGATTTTAGCAAATAAAATTTAAAGTATTTTCATATTTTATTTGACGATTATATACAGGAAAAATTTCATTGAAATCTGTCAGATCAATTGAGCACATGGTTCACTTTTGGCTCGTCTCCATCGTGCAATGGCTCCCATATAGTTAAATAATAATTAAATGTTTGTAGTTGATAACTATAGTCGAAAAGTGTAAAATATTTTTTTATTTGTTTATGAAGCAGTATGGCAGATGTCTTATAAATCATTGTTGATTCTTTAACAAAATCAAAGTTAAATAATGAATTGAGTTAGTTATTAACATAAAATTAAAATAATAAAGTTGTTTTCGGATAGCACATTAATTGAAATAAAAGTTGAATCGTGATACAATGAAGAAAAAAAATTAGTTTTATGTATTATCGATGATATATCTATTCATGAATAAAAACTTAGATCTATTCTCTACCCTTAAAGAAAATGAGCTCATTTTGTGGAAGAATTATGAAAATATTGAAGTCGTTTTTTTTTGTTTAGTGAATTCCTAGACAACTTATATATATGTATATATTGATGAAAAAAAAGAATATTTTATCTATGTATATAATGTTCAATGTCTACCTGTGTGGGTCTATTTCTCTGTGACAGATCAGAGATCAAATAAGGCTATAAGAAGGAAGGTCTCAAGGACTATTATATGGGGATACCCATAGGTCCTCAAGGGCTAATATATGGGAGCACCTATAGATCCTCAAAGGCTATTCTATGGGGTACCCTATAGGCTCTGCAGGTGTAAGAGAATCTTCTATATATATAATGTTCAGTGTCTGTCTGTGCCAGGTCAAAGGATAAAGGTTGAATAAGAGTATAGGCGGGTAACGCTATATGGAGTCAGGCTATAGAAGCATGGACTGTAAGGGGAGTAAGACTACAGAAGGGTAAGGCTACAACGAATTAAAGCTATAAAGGGATAAAATTATAGAGGGGTAGGACTATAACTAGGTAAGGCTATAGAGGGATGGACTATCAAGGAGGTAAAGTTATAAAAGGGTAAGAGTGTAGAGGCTTAGGACTATAAGGGGTAAGGATATAGAGGGCTAAAGCTATGAAAGGGTATGTTGTAGGGCTTTTCTGTACATCATATTGAGTGTGTGTATCTGTGTTACTGAGTGAACGATTAAGGGTTTGAGGGCAGATGTTAGAAGAAAAAAAACAAGCGTGCAGTATGCATAGGTTCTCGCTAGTATATTTATATTAAATAAAAAGTTTAATTGGAATCTCTTTTCAATCGAACTCTTATATTTATTTCAATATAAAGATAAAAGTAAACGTATGTAATACTGTTTTCTTCTTTTTTTTTTGTTTTATTAAGAAAAAAAGAGGATCTGAAAAAAGAAAAATTCATGAATTAATAAAAGAATTTAAATATTTTTTTTCCAGTTTATATTATAAGAATATATTTTATTCGATTTATTTTCTTAAGATAAAATCAATCTTTTAGTTATTTATTTATAATGATGAATAATTCTTTATTTGTAAATTTCATTGAAAAAGAAAAAAATACTATTGAAAAAAAAAAGAATAATTTCTATAAAATTAGTTTCTAATTAAATCCTCTATTTCCTTATATTTTTCTAAATTCTTCAAAAATCAAACAAAATTTTCTCAATTTTATTTTTCAATAGGTTATTAAATTATTGAAAACATTAAAAATTTTTTTTTAATAAACAAATCTTACCTGTAGGTGAATAACTGAAAATATTTTCAAAAAATAAATCAAATTTATTTGAATTTGAAGTTTTTAATTTTTCTAATATTTTAACTTCATTGATAAAATATTTTGAATATTTATCATGTTTAGAAATTTTTATTATCGAACATATTGGATTATTAATTAATTTATCATTATTTGCTAATAAATAAACGAATGAAGTTGCACCATTTCCTAATCCCATTTTAATATGAAATATATCATCATATAAATAATCATCAGTATTTATATTTAATGTTGTGTATCCATAAAAGTTCGTATCCATTGTTAAAAATTTTATAAATATTTTCAGTGTTTTTTCATTAAAATATCTTGTTGGTGCACTTGTATTTATTTGATTAACAAATGATGATGATGATGATGATGATGCTTTCGGCAAACCATAAAACATTTGGAAGTGTTCACTTTGATAATAAACAATTGATGTATCATTTTCCTGTTTAGCACAATAAAATCTTATACTGTTAATATTTGTTATAAAACCATAGGCTTTGCCACGTTGTTGTATTTGTAATATATAAGTCATATAACGCAACAATTGTCCAACTGCTTTCGGTGCATCAATAGACTTTATTGATGATTTTAGTTCACCAACACAAACTACAAAATGTTGTAAAGATTCATGTTCATCGTCTGGATAGATATTAACATTTTTGTATATAAAGCTACAATCAGGAGCTTTACCCTTTAAATAATTTCTTTTACATGTATTTAAATACTTCAATGATGTTGAATTATTAAATTGAGAAAATAAATCAATTAATAATTGATTAAATGTATTTTGAATTTGATCTTCTAATATATTCTTAATTGATTTCAAATGATCAAAATTATTTTTAATAACATTTATCATATCTTCATTAACATCATTATAATTATTTAATAAATTTGTAATATCGAACGAATCAAGATTTTCTTTTACACTTAATTCGTAAAAACCACCCTCATCTATTAATGAATCCAAAACTTCACTACTTAATGTAATATATTCTTTAGGATCTATTTTCATTCGTTTTATGTCTTTGGCTTCTTCTCTTTTTCTTTTTTCATTTGCAAGCCGTAACTGTTCTGTTTTTTCTTTTTCAATGACTACATCGTGTGCTTTTGACTTTTCTTTTGTTTGTTCAATGACTACATCGTGTGCTTTTATGACTACATCGTGTGCTTTTGACTTTTCTTTTGTTTGTTCAATGACTACATCGTGTGCTTTTATGGCTGCATCGTATTCTCTAATTTTTAGTATTGCATTCAATTGTTCCACACTGAGTCCCGCATAAGGATTATTCGTATCCATAATTTTGTTAATTATCAATTTGTTATTTATCTATAAAGTGAAAAAAAAAATTCTTGATGAAGTTTATGAAATTAGATATAAGATTGAGATAAGTTCGATACATCTGCAAGTAGAAACAAAGTGACCATTGTTTAAAAGACATCGTTTTATTCTATGGTTGAGATAAGCTGCACACACTGGCATGTACAGACAAAAATCGCCATTGCATCAAAATGACGTATAGCCTCTAAAATCCGAAAGAGGGCGTTTCATATCACTTTTTGAATTCACAAGTGCATTTCTATATCATAGTGAAAAAAGAGAAAACATTTGTAAAAATATTCAAATTATTATGAATTTAATGCGACAAAAATCATAATATATAATAAAAATTCATACTGCAAGTAATAAAGATATTTAAAAAAGAAATAGATAAACCCTGAGTTGTTTTTGAGTTTTTCCGAAAAAAATGTCGCAAGATAATGATCAAAGATTTACAATGAATAAAATAAACAAAGAAAAAATACTAATAAATGGTGTTGGTTCATTCTTCTTTCAAATAGAAAAACGAAAATATACTATTCTTTAGTTTAAAGCCAGTTTCTTTCCAAAAAAAAACCTACAAAGAAGAAACAATCTATTATCAAAAATAGTGTTTTTTCGTTCATATAGATAGTATGAAATTTATCACTTGAATTTCTTAAAGCTTTTAATAAAAGGATTACTCAGAACTAATTTAAGATAATGGTAAAAAATTTTGATACAGTATGTTTGTTTTGCTAATGAGTACCTATAAATCATCATAGAGAATGAAATATAGTTAAAGAAAAAAGCAGAGGTTTTTTGCTTTCTGAATCTCTTTGCAATTGTGTTTTTGCTAGTTATCATTCTTGCATTATATATGTTTTTGGGTGACATGAGCATGTTCAAATTTGTTTATTCTCATATTAGATGTTCAGTTAATCATAGATGAGAAAAGAAAACCTTCCATCGTACAAGTTTTGATGATATTTGAGCTATTTTTCCAAAAATAAAACTCGAAAAAAATATTAATTCAAGTATTGCTCATGAATGAGAAGAATTGTCTCACGAAAACTTAAAATCTTAATTATGTAAGACACTTTTATTTTCGAACAAGTATTTGAAGCTTGTATAAAGTCTGAAAAAAATATACCGATGAAATCTATTGTCTATTTGAACTCTTGTCATGATCCAAATAAACGTAATTTCTTTTCCATGTTCTTTCTTTTGCATTAACATCAACAAAACATACCATTTGAAACATTAAAAGCTTATTCTTTCTCTTCTTTTCATGTAGCATTTCCAAATGTTGTTACATCAAGTAAACTTATCAAATATCAAAACGTCTTGTGTCTTATCCATATTACATATACGCATTCATAAGATATGATGTTGTTGAGAAAAAAAGTTAAACATGCTCAAATATAGTTCTATTTTAAATCTTAAATTCTTTCTTCAAACCGGTATTCTGTTTTTTTTTATAACTCCTGCTTATTGGGAATTAATCCGAAAAAAAACAAGCTACTTTATTGAAATTGCTTAAGTGATCAGAATGAAATTTCTTTCTTGTTTCTAGCAAAAATTTGCAATAGAATTTATGTAAAATTTGATTCGGTTTCATTGACGTCATCTAGTCATATGTTCCACGGTGCTCGTGTAATCGTATATCTAACGTTTAGCTTTCTATGGTAGTGTTACTGCCTATTATTGCATGTTCAATCGACATTATTAATATGATTATTAATAATGTAGCACATATTTGTGGGATATTTTTCGTATGTTACGCTGTTGAAAGAATCAGTTTCCCATAAAAATAACAAACGAATCTTTCGCGAGTCCTTTAATTCAAATGAAATTGTTTACATTCTCCTCTTTTAATCGACAGTAATAGTCATTCTTCTTCTTGTTCGTACTATTGTTTTTCTTCAAACTGTTATAAAGATTCAGATGTGTGCACGTGCGTCTATGTGAAAAATAAAAGATATGACAAATGCAACTATAGTTATCTTGTGATCCAGTGGCGTAGCCAGAATTTTTTGAGCATTGGGCCATTTCTCAGCTAAAATATTTTGAGACATGGGCCGCATTGGGCCATTGAAAATTAATTGGGCCGCAACTGAATGTTGTCAAACGTTTATTACTACCCCCGAATCTACTTTTTTTTGAAGGTTATTTGTGGTTACCAGATTAGAAACGACCGTATTTGCTAATATTCTTTTTATCATAAATTAATTCTTTATTTCCAAATAACTATCTATTTATTTCTACAACCAAAAACATGATTAATCATAAATAGAACGAAAAGAACATCAATAAATAGAAATTCTACTTATTGATTGTTTCTGTTATAAAAATAATACAAGAAGCAGCATAAGTAAGAAACTAGAAAAGAAATAGTACAAATACAACAAAAACCATTATAAACCAAAATTTAACCGTCGTGGATGTTTTTGTACAAATAAATCGAGAATTTTCATAGCATCAATGTCTACATTTTTATGAATAAACGCAGCAGCAAGTCCATTGAGTCGGTTTTCAATCATTGTTGATCTACAATAAGTTTTTATACGTTTGAGTGAGCTGAATGCGCGCTCTGTTGAGCTGGTAGTAACTGGAAGAGTAGCAAGAAAAACGAGTAAAAAGCGTACATTCGGATAGAGAACTAAATCACATTTATCAAGTAAATCGTTCATCCACATGTTAACATAATTTGGTTTATTCATCAAATTGACACATTCATTTTTCCATCTTTCTAATTCACCAAAAAGTTGAAAAGGTTGTGGCAAACGATCTGAAAATTTTTCGATAAAATTTTTATATAACTCCATGATTGAACAATTTGTCGAAGTGATATGTTCTGGTCGTAGTTGAGTAAGTAATTGTATACATGGCTGACTGAATATGGAAAGACGATTCTCGATATTTGCTTTTAACTCATGTAGAAATGGACGAAATACTTGATCTCGATAAAATTCTTCTGGATCAGGTTGGCAGCCATGACGTCGTTGATATGTACGTGGAATTGCAGGTTGTACAAATAATTCTTCAGATATTTGTTTAGCTTGTTCAAAGACAACATTTTTGAAATAATCAGCAGCATTAGTTTCTCTTGCTTCAAAGGTGTTGAGTAACGATAAAATTTGTTGATGAGCAATAGCAAAATCGATAGTAGGCGTTTGTAAAATTCGACTGACAGGAGTAATTTCGCTGAGAAGAAAACATGCAATACATGAAGATGCAATTGTTTCGAAACTATTGATTGGATGATATAATTGTTCCGAAGTTGAGTCTCCTTCGATGCGAAGAGAGTCAAGAGTATTCAATATTGGAACGTATAATTCAAGAAAAGTTTCAAGTGCGACATTACGTTCAACCCACCGAGTTTCGCACTGCAGTAAAAAAAATTAGATTAATCAGAATTAGACAATATTTTTATTCTGCAAGAACTTCTCTGAATGAAACAGAGAGGAACTATGTGAATAGGTTTATCATTGAGTCATGTGTTAGATTTAAAAAGCTGGACTGTGTAAACTGCATAAATACAAAAATCTTTAGAAATTCAGTTACTTTGAATCACAAACTACAATCTGCTTCATAATAATATCGCTCAAAACAATATCATATGAGAAAAGAAAACATTTCTAGAATCATTTTCTTCAAGAAATGAGCAATCTGACAGTCGTAATCACATTCTTTATTTTCAACTTAATTCCTTTTTGTTAGGTTAAAAACATAAATATAATATTTCTAGAAATGCGTATCTCTTTGATAAAATATCTCTCAACTAAATACAAGTGCCAAAGCATCTCAAGATTAACTATTCTGAAGAGAAATGTCGAAGAACAGAAAGTCGTATAAAAAATTTGGGTGCTTGTTCACTTTAAACACACTCTGTACACTAATTGGCGTGTTTAACACACGCACATCAAAGAGTGTGGGTGAGGGGATGTGTCGAAAGTGAACAAGTACCGAAAAATTTATTGGGCAATAACTTTTTAACTATTGGGCAATTGCCCAATGGCCACCCCCCTGGCTACGCCATTGGATACCTACATCGATTCATCCACTTTCAGCTTCAAAATAACTTAGTGCTATCGATGATAGCATGAAGTTTTCCGATGATGAATATAACTCCGACAATGATGTAAATGATTTTCATGGCTCCACTGAAACAGTCAACAACAGCGCCGATACAGAATTGGATTGGTAATAAGAACGTAGATTATCGTTTTGACTGCTTTCATACTAATATTTTCATTATTGTATTTGCGTTATTCGCTTCATGATGATTGTTAACACATTCATCAAAAGAATCTAATTCGAATCATCAGAAACTCGATGAACCACTTCAGTAGTGACTAAGTATCATTTACCATTTTCTTTTCAATAAGGTACTAATCTATCACATCATCCTCAATATACATCGATCTAGAAATTTCCTAGAGAAAGATAACACCAGCATAATTATAATTTATATTATCATTTGATTCATGAACATCTGGATGAAGCGCTTAACATCGGTCATTAATTGATCAATTAATATAAAAAATAAATTGCTCATCAAATACATATATTTTGCTATAGGTGTTGAAAAACAAATCAAAAGTCTTTTTTTTTCATATATAGTCATGTCATTATGTGACATTTTTGACTTACGGGCCCACTTTTTAAAATTCTTAGAAATAGATAATTTTGTAGAGCTTGAAAAGCTCTTTCGAATGATATATAAGAGAAATTTGGACAAGGTTGTTTTTATAAAAAATCACGCATATAATTGTAAAAAAGAAGGCAAAAAAATCATTTTTTTTATATATACCCAACTCATTGTTTGCCTTTTTTGACCTACGGGCCCACTTTTCAAAATTCTTAGAAATAGATAATTTTGTAGAGCTTGAAAAGCTCTTTCGAATGATATATAAGAGAAATTTGGACAAGGTTGTTTTTATAAAAAATCACGCATGTAATTGTAATTCGTATATGACATATGTGAAATATAAGGTCATAGTATAGACAATGAAGGATCTGTATTTCATCTGGCAACAATATAACTTTATTAGGAAAATGTAGACTAACGAAAGATCTATCAGAAAAACTTTGAATTAATGTTCATCCTTGGTTTTCTTTCTTGAAATGGTTTATCATAATATTATAGTGTTATTGGCTAACTGATGGTTGATGGTGTGGTGAATGTCAGACCCTGATGACACTTAGAATCTTATGACAACATATCAAATTTAGCATCAAAATGATCAGGAGGCTTTACTCTATCAGTTCATATATGATTTAATTAATTTTAGTAATGAAAATCAAAAGGGGCCAAAATGCGTTCTTATGCGCCCCCGTCCTTTACATATTCACATTGTTTCATGATAACATGTCGTTTAGAATAAAACTGGCAATCCAGCTTTATTTTCATATCTTACTTACTTGTTTTGTGAAACACGATCTAAAATGAGTGTGAAAGTATAACGGATAGAAATTTGGATCCACTTCCTCTCTTTTATGGACGTGACAGATATTTAGGAACAGTTTATCACAAACATGACAAACATCTTATTATAATAACACATGACATACGTGACAGGCATTCTTAACAACATCACAGATCCTGACAGTCTCAAGGATTTGACCATCGAAGTGCAGAAGGTGCATACCCTTTACTTTTAGAAAATTTTTCAGTTTTTGCTAGCAAAAATCGTTCTTTTTATCGGAAGAAGAGACTACGATGGAAAAAATAATCGCCTCCCCCCTCCCACTTTTTTTGTAAAACACGATCTGGAAAGGAGTGTTGTAGTATATGGGTAGAAATTTTGTATCGACTCCCCCAGACCCGGCAGACATCTTGGCAACGTCTCTCCCGCCACAGACCGTGACAGACATCACTCTGGGACCGTAACAGACATAGTATCAAAACTGAAGTTTTTGACGAAATTATTATGCAAGACGATAGAATTTAAGATGTGTGTCGCTCTGTTTCCACATTCATCTTAGGAATATATAGTAATTGAAAAACTAACACGTAGATTGCTGAATCCTTTCGTTTACAACACAGTAAGTTCGATCGTGTTTCACATTTTAATCCCGCAGGGATTATGCTAATAGCTTTTCTCTTTGCGACATCTCTGAACAGTCGTTACCAGAGAAACGTCACAGACCACAATAGGCAGGATCAATAGAGCATCGCAGACTGTGATAGACGCCTTAAGAATGGCTCATTATAGACTCTGACAAGCGCTTTAACAACGGACTATTACAGACTAAGACAAATGTCTAAAGTTCCACTTTTACAGTTTCAGCAGCTCCATTATGCTTCATATTTGAATTCCACAGGATTTACGCTAACAGCTTTTTTTTCTTATAGTTTACGCTTTATGTTTTCATCAGAGGATTCGCTGTCATATTCCACATTTAGAAGAGTAAGTTTTACTCTTCTAACTACTGATCCATTCATCTTTAAAGAACAGCAGAATTAAAAATCAGTATTGCGTACAACTTTGTAAACGTTCGCTTTTTTCCTTGATTATCTTCTGAAAATATCCAATTTTCGAAATGAATTCTTATATTTTTGACGTGTGAGTTTGGTGGAAAAAGTCGCAAGAGAAAAATATCGAAAGCGATAACATCGAAAATGGAAATTGCATAAAAGGAAAAGATCGAAATCGAAATTTGTGAAGGAAAATGTTGAAATGATTAGTCTATTGCTTATAATGCACATGATCATTTACTATACTTTATTAATTCAGAATAGAAAAGACAAGAGAACACTCACAATATAAAAAGATCTTTTTTTTTTCATTTTCATTTAACAATGGTAAACGTGATTATGGTTACATTGTATTGATTTTCTTAACAAAATCTGTCCTGCAGAGTATTAAATATCAATTGAAAAGCTGTTTTTTTTTTGCCGATTTGTTTCGCCTGAATAAGTAACTCATATATTAATAATGGTTTACCTCTGTTCGTTGTAGCAAACGATCTCTCAGATTCAAGAGAGAAACAGCAGATTTCAGTTCCTTGCAGTGTTGTGGAATCGCAGAGTTCGCCATTTCCCTCCGTGCTCAGATTGTTGACTTCTACATGAACTGTTTCCAAAACATGAGTTTGGTGTCATCTCGACTATAAATCTGTTTAATGTTGCATAATTCTTTTTATTTGATAAAGAATAAAATGTGCTAGTTGAAGAGTGACCAATAAGAAGAAAAACAACGGAATCTTGTTATTGTCATCTTTAACAGTATTTGACGTTTTCCTCTTCCACATTTTCCTTTCGATCGTTTTCTCGATGTTTTCGTCAATCCGTGACGTGATATGATCGCCAATTAAGAGATGAATTAATATATTTCAACCAACATATTCAAGTCGATTTAGTTGATGAATTGAGCGAAGAAAGTGTCCATATCAAAAACATCAGCATTTGTATAGGAATTGAATATTGTCAAACGAAAAAAGTCAACAACATTTTCAAAGTTATTTAATGGTCTTTTTTTTGTCAGATTGTTGTCTAGAAGAGGAAAAACCGACCTCGAGAGTCCTCATAAGAGTTCTAAAAGTTTGCATAGATTTGAAAAAATTTTATGAACTTCATAGCATTTCATGGGACTCTGAAAGATTTTAGAACTCTATGTGGGTTTACTCATGAAGTCTCTGCTACTCCCGTTTCTCCGTGAGTTGTCTAAAGACGAAAGACTCAATAGTTTTCGAGTGAAACTTACTTTTTTGTGTGGAATTACACAATGAATCTTTGGATAAAAAAAACTAAAGTATAAACTATCCGGGAAAAACGATAGGGAAAAATAGAAAGAATTCATATTGAAAAGGAAAACTGCTTAAGAATGTTCATCTCTCTTGTTTTCTACTAAATCATATCGACAAATGGTAGTACAATATCTAAAATAAAATTCTTTTCTTTTTTGAAAGGACGCAATAGAACTTTTGACGAGTCAGAGTTTCTAATGTCATTGGAAATCTTATCAAATATGAGACAATACCAAGAAATCGATAATCCTTTTCGCAATGTTACAAAAATTCAATTTGGAACCTATTTTGATCGAATGAGAGGTTAGTGTTGATTTTGTTTTTTCTTTTTTAAGGTTTCATGCAAACAAAACTTAGTCTTTATCAAAGCTGGGCAAATCAAAAATGGCTTAAGTCCAAGTTAAGTCTGCCTTGATTTGACTCGATCGAAAAAATTTCAGATATGATTTGACTTGAAAATTTTATCAAGTCAAGTCAATTCATATCGGAAGGAATTTTCGTTTATTTAATGCATTTTTTTGCCATGAAATCGAATTGTGAGACTCCAAAAAAGTCATCTCTCACATGAAAGATATTGGCAAATTTCATGTTCTGACTAATTTTTAATCAGACTTGGCTTGATTTGATCAAAAAAATTTTGATGGTATGATTTGACTTGACTTGTGACTTGAAAAATCTCTGATTTGCCCAGCTCTGATCTTCGTTTACATCCAAACAAAACTATTTGTACATTTTTATAATTTCAAATATTACTTCAAATTAGCTTTTCGTTTATAGTAATTGTCATGAAGTGAAATTTTTCTCTTATCTCTTACATATATTATAATTCATCGATATAATGAGCATATTAACGTGGACTTTTCGATCATTAGTATTGAGAAGAATTCATGTTATTAGTCATGAAAAACAAATGATTTATGGGAAATATTGATTGATTTCTATCTAGTTTATCGACGAGTATTGAAGCTTTGTATGCGAACTTTGCTCATCATTAAAAAACCATATTGTATCTGCCAAAGGCTTTCGTTTACTTGGATACATATACACATGGGATGGTGTCGGTTATTATTCTGCAGACCATGATCTATATCTTGTTTTGCGCTTTTTCTCAGTTTATGTTTTCTTAACCGCGCAATTCAGATTGCTCCGTCCAGGCTCATTTAATATATTTATATCATTTTTTTTGTTTGAAAGAGTAGGTCAAGATGCAGTGCAATACAGAGTCCTTTTTTAAATTAAGCTTGATTTTTATTAGTATAAGCAGTCACTTATGTAAATTGGTGTCCATTTTTAGCGGGTCTTTCAAGTCATGGAAGCTTGTGATCCCGTTTTCCGCTTAAAAAGTAAGAATTAAAAAAAAAAAACTCTGTACTGCACTGCATTCTGACATGCTCTTTCGAACAAAAGAAAATTTGAATATATTGAAAGAACCCGAATAGAAAAAAATGATTTGCTAAATGAGCTATTTTTGACCGTTGTTTGGTTCATATCTCTGTCAAATGTCATGGTATAGGGCTGAAAATTTTACTACATCCTTCCCACTTCAGTCCCAACATGCCCTGAAAATTTCACGCGATTTGAATGTACTTGACCCGGAAATCGATTTTTGAGGGTGACCTTATAAGCTATAGCTTAAAGTCCCTAAAAGACTTCATCAGACTTCAAGAGACTTCCAAGACTCCATGAGACTTCAAGGTCGAAGTCTTTGCTGTTGCCCCTATATTATAATATAACGAAGTACTGGTTTTTTTTTAAACACAATCTGAGAAGAGTGTTGAAATATAAGGATTGGATCCATCCCCTTTCCCATAGACCGTGACCGACATTACCATGAAAACATCACAGACCAGGACAGACAACACTATGAAAATCATGACAGAGTGTGATGCACATGACTAACTTACCATCATGACTATCGTGACAATATTTCGTTCCCATCACAGACCGTGAC
>CAJNSZ010001571.1:0-20311 GCA_905329745.1 Rotaria sp. Silwood2 | reverse complement strand
AGACGTATTGCTTGTACAGGGAGGAGGAAGAGACCCCCCGCATGCTCTGGTTCTGAATCGGAGACATACCTCATTCAACCAGGGCTCCTGAACCCTACAATAAATTTTAACTTATTACTGATCAACATGTAATTTTCGTTTTAGCTACACTCAGATCATTTTTATCTAGTTAACAAAAAACTAATCACTCTTCATTTTGTATATTACATTTGGAAGTCATGTATCATTTAAATGTCGAAGTTTAATTAAATCATTAGTGTTCAATGAAAGACAAAGGAATTCATAAAAGAAATTAACAAAATATTTTAATCGATTGATTATTAACTTAAGAAATATTTCTCTATAGCTGTATCTCTTATATTACTGACTAGAATTCTGCCGGACAAACTTTTTCATGTCCCAATATCGAAAGTCCCATCCCAAAAATTTTTTTTTTGAATTATCTCGTTAACTGAATAACTTATAAAGATGACGCCTAGTCAAAGAAGAATAAGTCTTTTTAATATCACCAATAGAATAACTGTGTTCATATAATTAGATGAAAGTTAGTTATTGTCTGATATATTGTAGCGTGCAAAGTTATTTATACAGTCGAAGAAAATAATACAGCCGTTATATCTTCATTAGGTCCCAAATATTTAGGATGCGGTTTTAAACAAAATATATAGCAATAGCTGTAGTCTACATATATAAAGTTTACGCTTAATTAATAAGTAAAAATTTATTCTAGGTAACAAAGAAGAAAAATCATAAATTTCAATTTGATTTAATATTACTCATCCTAGGTCAAGAAGTATAAGTCGTTTTCGGTCGGGAAATCTCAGAAATTTAGCTATTTTTCTTCGAGTATATGAATAATTTGGAACATCACTGTAGATCACTGATAACACAAGACCGTATCGCAGTATTTGGTTTTCAGCAGTTTCATTTATTTAAATATTAAGACATTTCATAGAACTAAGAAATTAAGATATCAGACACATGTCGATATGTAAATTGAAGAAATTCGGAATATTCATTTTTATAATATTATGTCGAATCCTGTTTGTTCTGCAGGACTCTATTGCCGCCACAATAAATATATACATATTGTATTTATACTGAAATTGGAGCATTTTTGAAAATGATCTCTCCCGACGACATCTAGATCATTAAGTTTGAATACTTCGATTATCTGCTCTTTTTCATGATACATCAACAATAAATAAATGTGAAAAAAATGTTAATCTTAATGTCGATATTTTAATGAATCAACAAAGAAGATAAGAATACGAGTTAAAATAATGGACGAACACACCATGATTTATTTCAAAATATTCAAAGAAATAAAATCGTTGACAATATTGATTAATAAAAAGTGTCACAATTAAATCTTCAGTAATTCTTTTTTGTAATCCATACAATCATATATTTCTGTTTTTGTTTAGTTTTATCTTTGAATAGACACTTATCAGCATTGGTACATTGTTTCTACATTATAAACGCATTCATTTTTCTTATAAAAACAAAAAAAAAGACATCTATTTCTCGTATGCTGTGTAAAATCTTGTAAATTAATTAAAACATGGAAGTATTCGCATAGTATCGTTTTATCTTTTGAATCTGACAAACAAAACTGATTGATTTTATTATACAGAAATATTTTTGTATATGTACACTTTGATATATCTAGTAGATGTATCTGATTTGAAAAAACCTGTTTTTGAATGAGAGTTGCTAGACACAAATAATTCAAAACTGAGAAATCTTGTTACGACGACGTAGCAATCATTCATTTTTGTGAGGTACCGGCAATGCGAATTTCAAGTAAAACTTTATTTTTCGTCTTTTTTTCATGTCATTTGATAGAACGTGAAGTGCTGATCACGAAAAACACATGATTTTCAAAATTTTTCTACTTCACTCTTCTTTTCAGTTTCAGCATAAAAAACTGAGTACAAACAAGTCGCTAAATCACCTCTAACTGCGAAATTCTTTTTATGATGAAGCTTCAAATTGCCCCGAGTGCAATGCATGCATATAAGTCGATTTCATTAGCCTATCGAGTTTTTTCTACGTAAGTGATGAGGTCAAATATTTTATCTCATTTAACTCATCATACCACCAGACACAAACGTATGCATCGTATTTTTTTGTTGTTGAGAAAAATAAGTTTTTCTGAATTTTGGGTTTAAGAGATAGAATTCAGCTCGTATATCTTCATGAAAACTAGGATTTCATACAATAATTTTATTATATTCGGAATCAACGCAAAAAACTGAATCAATCGATATGTAGTTTAACCTCTTCTGTTGACTTCAGTTTTTTTTTCAGATGAAGATATGGCTCAAATTTTTACCAAAAAATGAAAGGTAACTGGTGTTGTACTCAGTTTTTTATGCTAAATCTGAAAAAATTATTTTCAGAAACTGGAAAAAAGAGCAAAACAGAAAATTTTATATCTTTCGAAAAAGATCTGATTTTCGTGATCAGCACCTCACGCTCTATTAAATGACGTAAAAAAAAAACTTTACTTGAAGTTTGTATTGTCTTCATCTTATATATTGTAACGATAATTAAAATGGAGCCATACTAAAGAGATCTTTTCATTTCTTTTTGATAGCCGATGAATTGTTGTTTCTTTTAAATTATCATACACACAACAAGTGTGTAAATATTTAGTCAAACAAAACTCAAGGAAAAAATTATCCACAAATGTGAAAATATTATTTTTTTCTCAAGGATAATAAACCCTAAGATTGTTATTGTTTTCATATAAGATAAAATAAAGACAAGGGTTTCGCTCGCCTTTTTTTTTTGTGGTAGATAATTTCAAAAAAAAATAGAAAAGAAAAACTGATAAGTACACCTCTTATCTTGCTTACCAAGTAGACAGCAAATGAAAAACGACTTTGACTATTCGTCTTAATGACATAGTTGACTTGACGAGAAAAAAAAATCTTTGAAGATATGACTGTATGCTTACCGTGGAGAGTACTTACATGCAATAGTACGCATATGATATTTCGGACTCTATTTTTTCTCTCGAAATTAACAACTATGAGACAGTCAGTTGATGTTTTAATGTGGAAGAAAAAGAATAAAAATAAATCGGAACTACGAACAAACATGGTAAATTTTCATCAAATAAAGATAAGAAAATAGAAAAAAATAACCACATAAAAAGTGTTGTAATGAAGACAAAAATGATAAAACACAACTCAGATATTTTTTGGTTTGTTGGTAAACCGCGAGACATAAGATAAGTCTGTTGGATTTTGTTTTTTAAATATTTCAAAATTTATACACATTGAAATCATTAATGTTCGATTTTCTAATGTAATTTTCTTTTAGATATAATGAATATATTTCTTTAATTAGAATGAAAAAATTTTTGTACACACTGAGTATTTTTTTATTTTATATTATTTGACCAATCCAATCGATACATATAAATCTAAGAAAAGATCAAAATTTATTTTTGTTTATATTGTCTATCAAAGTCAAATGTGTTCTGTTCGAAACATCATTATAATTTTTAAAAAAAAATAGTATTCTTTTCATACGTATTATTTATTGATTTGATTTGTTTTAGAGTTTTATTTCAAAGAAATTTTTGAATAATGGATCTTGAATACACGGTAACAGAAACTATAACAACACTTTCTGATTCAGTCATGGAAATTAATTATGAATTCGAAGAAATTACAATAGAAAATGTTAAACGTGGTGTAAGCACCAAACAAGAACGTCGTAGTCGAACATATGCTGCTAATATAACACGTGCACATTACGATAGTCTAATTCGTAGAACACCAGGTGCATTATCGTTTGATAATTTTGTTCATGTTTTACGTCCATTTATGATGGGATTTTATGGTAGAAATGAATTGGAACAAGCATTTTCAATTTTAGATAAAGATGGTTCTGGTTCTATTCATGTTAATGAATTAAGTATTTTTTTACCGGTTATTAATGAATCTGCAACAAGTGACATGTTGAAAAGTTATATCAACCAAGTTTATACGAATATTGAAGACAGTTTAAATTATGATGAATTTCGAGCATTAATCTTAAAAGGAATTGGCCGTGAAATACTCTGTCATAGCGGATAAATTAGACATACAATCATATATTGCACAAAATAAAAGAACATGTTTACTGTATTTTTCAAAGTGCATTTTTTTTTCTTATCATAATATTTTAAAGATTTTACTTTAATTTTCAATGAAATCATATTAGAAATAAATCTAAAATAAATTTATCATTTTTGATGTTATTTCATTGTTTTTTTTTCATTCGAACCAACATCTCACAGAGAAAGTCTATATACACAGAGACGTATGCTTTTGGCTTATAAAATGTCAATAAAATTATTTGATTGTCATATCATTTTATCTCGCTGTGCATAGACAAAAAACAAAACAAATAGAAATTAGAAAGCATTGTAATATCCAAAATTTGTTAAGTTTATAATAGCTTATAACTAGAAAAAACTTAGCATGCCCGAAAAAGCGATGAAACATCGACAGGACATTGATGTATATTTGAATTATATTTATTTTTTCTTTATTTCTGCTCAATATATTAAAATAAGGATTGTGCAAGTCTTAATAATATTCAACAAAAAAAAAAACAGTATTGAATTTAATATTTCTTCATTTTATATCATCTACCGATGTTTCCTCGCTTCGAATAACAATTTATGCTAAACCATTTGATCACTAATAGATTCGTCAAAATAATGATAAGCATCATCAACATAATTCCATTCATTACTAGATGAACTTTTTTCGCGTGATTTACTTGGCAATTATTTTATATCTGACCAACGCCAGTCACATTTGTTGAAACTACATATTATTGGTTCGACATATTGATGACATATAGGACATTGACAAGTACTAGCATTAGAATCCAATATAAGATCAAATTTACACAGTCCGATACCGATTATGACTTGTATTGAATACGCAGTACAGCTCTTTGTTGTATACTTTTCTTCGAGACAAATACCAGGTATCGCTTGGCGCCAAGCTGGTGCACTTTTTGATCAATTAACTCTTGTCAAACCGACATTATTGGACACGTCTATGAAACGCACACCCATACCAATATGTGTAGTCATAGAACGAGCTAAAAAAATTTGAAGATGGAAAGAGTTCTTCAGATAATAAAAATAAAACTCCTACAAAAGTAAATCTCTTTTGGAGAAAAAGTCTAATTTTTAACTTGAATATTCTTTGGTTACTAGATCGGGAGTATTCAAATGTTCTTTAATTTCATCTATTAATTGTTGTTCAACATAAAATAATCTTGATTAAACTCTTAATAAAGGTCAACTTATGAAGTTGATTGAAGTATTTTATAATAAATATGATGAGAATTTATTGAAAAACAAAGAAATTGAATATCATTCATGAAGTGATACTTCTTCTCATACGACTTCTCTCTCAATAAAATATCTTGTACTTGTATCTTTTCTTACAATGTCTTTTTTAATGTACCAAAAATGGAATCGATCTGAATTTTTCATGACTCACACCAGTTCCGATCTAAAATTCATACCAATGCTGGACTGATAAGTTATTGTACTATTCCATCTGTAGATAGTGATATTTGACCTAGTTAACTTTCATTACACATCATCTAGGAGATAATAAGAGCGAAAAAAATAAATACGATATATATTGGTAATGACCGGTCTATCGGTGACCAACCGATCTGAAATCTGGCTTAGTACCGATTGCATCTCTGTAATGTTCTACAGACAGAGAAATTAAGTAAAAATTGATGAAAAAGTGTTTCTTTTAAAATATTTTTATGTGTTTGACTGATAATTAGATTTTATTTTTGTAAAATGGAATCAAAATCTGAAAAATTGAAGAATTTTTCGTTGTCTTACCAGCAAAATCGTTGTTTGAGGAAGATGAAACATGCGCCGACTGAAGAAAAAACAAAGGGGATGGAATTTCTTTCAAGTAAATTTTGTGAAGACCAGACGACTTCTTCTTAAGTGTCGAGCAGGAAAAAACATAATTTGTTGTTCAGATTGATGATAACAGTGTTGTGTAATATCTTTGCCACTATCACACTCAATGTTAAATATAGTTCTTGTATGTGTCTGACCAAGAAATCGTTCAATTCTCTAATACTTGCATGTCTGATGTACACAGAGAGAAATTCCACTAAACGAATATATCTCGTTCTTAATATTGTGAACTTAAGTCCATGTTTTACTCCTCGATATATCGTTTGACGGATCGATGGAAGTTTAGCCAGTGCAGTAAGTATCAATTTCAAAAAACGAAACCATGATTTCAATTTTTTGTCTTTCTTCGGTACGAAGAGCATGATTTTAAGCGAAATATAAACATTGTTTTTGTGGTTCCCATACCATTGAATGCAGGATGATGGAAGCCGATTCATCTCGTGTAAGACCATTAGTAGGTACAGGTTTGCATCGTTCTTTAGCAGCATTTGCATATTGTTGAATAGTAGATAGCATAGAAGTAAGGGGGTTCACTGCTTCTTCAAGTTCCACGAGAGGTTATTTTTCATAATCTTCAAAAGGAAAACGCCAACTATCTGGCTCGTCAACAACGTCAGAAATTTGCATATAAAATTGTATAGCAGCTTGTATATTGGTAGTCATGTCGCATAATAACACAATATCATTAATGAAAAAAGGAATCTAGATTTTCTAAAATAAAACCAAGAAATTATTTAAAAAATATTTCTCTTGTTAGCATCAGTTTAGATGAGTTTATTCATTTTATCATATTCATAATCAAAATACATCAATTAACAACAACGATTTAGAATGGATTTCTATTGTTATTATTAAACTTCGAAAATATAAGAAAACAAAATTAAATATGCACAACAAAACTGTATTTGCAATCAACACATCCATAAATACTTGTTTTGTTTTTCAGTACTGTTTCAAGATAGTTTCAATAAGATTCGTCTAATCATAGACTAATGCATAGATAGTGAACACACAAATTTTATTCGATAGAAAATATAGTCCATGACCTCTTTCAGAGATTGAAAGATTGTTTTTACAAATACTGCCTATTAAATATTGATGCATCCATGAGAAAGCATATCGATTGGAAAGTCCTTGAATTATTAGGATGGCTTCAGATCAAGTTCTTTTTCTTTTCTGTAGAGAAAAATTCAGAGACTTCCCAGTCCAGAATGACATGCCTAAATTCGATTGATTTTCAATGTTTTTTTTTCAATTGATTCGGCAATCATCAACATGTGAGAACTAGAATTTTAATTGTCTGCATTTTGAATGTAAACACTAATAAACGATCACACGAGTGGAACAATAACTCAAGATAAATAAAATATTATTCCGACTGCAAACTTGATGAAAAAGGTTGTCCAAAAATGAAAAAAATTATTCGAAAGCCTTAGTAAAGCATATTTACTCAGAACGTCATCATTCTCATTTCTAATTCCTCTTTTACCCATTTAATAATAGAAAAGAAAATGGCTATACTTTTCGTTTTTATTTGCATGAAAGAAAAGCGAAAATGCTTTACTACATTCATTCTCCTTCTTTTTTTTTTTTTGATAAAAATCATAAGACAAGCTGTAAAAGGGCTCACGTGGTATTTTACAGCAACATTAAAATTTACTTCTAGAAATATTACTTCATTCCTTAACTCTACCTTTCAAGATGTATTGTTAGTAGAGAACACAACATATCGAAAATACGATAGATCATATGGTGAATAATTCATACTGAACTAACATCAAAATTGAACAATTGAATCGCATGAATACAAAAAATAATAATGATAATCAACATTTTAGCAATTGTTTCTTTTTAAACTTCGACATACAAAACAATTAGTTTCTTTTGACGAATTAATCTAAGACAAGATTTATACTTTATTGTGGAAACAACATTTTTTGTACCATGATTCCGATTGATTATTTAAGATACATTTCCGAAAATCTCCGTAGAAACACGAAATCAACTATGCAAAGAATAAACATGAGATAAATTGCATTGTCTATTGTTTCCAAGTTTTTGCACACAATACAAGTATCTTTTGTCCGAATCGAACATTGATGAAATATAACTGCTATGTGTTAAAGGATTTTTCTTTCAGAGAATAAAAAGCAATTTTTTTCTTCCTTGAAATACTACCGTATTGTTTCTTTTTTCTTTTATTCAATGTTTGATAGTTTTATCGTGAAAGATAAACGAGCAACTTTTAGAAATCTATAAGCTTTTTCTTCATTCAATGAAGTATGATAATTGTTTTTCTTCTTCCTACGTGCATGTGAAAAAATGCTCAAAGATTATAACTATATTTAAAAAAATAATAAATAAAAGCTTCTTCAAAATTGAATTTCTGATATTATGGGTGAATCCATGGGAAACCAACCACTATTTTGGAAAAAGTTTTTTTTTTCAAGTTTTTTCTTCTAGTTATATTGATCATCGATAGAAAATAGATTTGGCCGAAAAATATTCCTAAGTAGTNCATCATTAGTGCGTTGGTTACATGCTGACTAGTCATTCACCGTTTTTTTTATGCATACAGAGCCGTATATAAACAACATGATGGAACGTACGAAACACACATTTTCAAAATATTTTTTTTTCTAAACTCATTCTCGATTATTAATCATTCGAGAAAATGCTGATCTCGATCGATGATCGAGAGAGGACTACCCTGAAGCAGTCTGATGGAGATCGAGCCATTTCAGGATCAGGCAGGTTCCACAATCCGGCTTACTTCAGTTATCTGGAATAGAACTAATTAAAATGGAAATAAATTGAAAAAATTTCATAACATGCTTTTACAGAAAAAAATAATAAATGCGCTATATGATAGGTTCGAACTGCGCTTTCAAAATGTATCATGAAGATCTAATTCAAGATCTTGACACAAGATAATCACATTATCTTGTACCTAAATTTCCAAGATCTGTTCACTTTTCTGTACCTAAGATCTTGTCCAAGATCTTGCTTACAAGATGTTTGACTAGGGCGATAAATCGAAAATTAAAACTCCGTTTGTCAGTTACAGAAATGATATTTCACGTCTCTATTAAAATCGATAGTAGATTTTCTAGCACGAGCAACTTGAATTCGAGCTCTATTTTTCTGGTAACTACATAGATGATCCAAGAACCAATGGAGTGTGAATGTGGGTGTGGATGTGGGTGCACGGTATTACCAGAATCACACAACCATACAACAACGCCAATCCACACTCATACGTACAATTAGACTTGCCTACACCCCCATCTACACAAACACACACACACACTCAAACCAGTAAAATAAGACTTGAGAAAAATACAAGAGTAAAAAGAAAACTTGTCTGTCAATATGCTGTTTACTGTTTGGAATCAAGTAAACATATTACTACCACAATAGAAAACTCAGACAAAAAGATATATCATTTCTGTGTTATACAATAACAAAAACAGTATTGTAGAATACAATAATTTGATTCAATAAACATAAATTAGATCACCTTATTTTTCTGTCTTAAAATAAAATGATAAAGATGATGATCCTTTTGTAATTCATTTTGAATTATTCAAGAAAGTTTAACATTATATCGTGTCTGATATTACATATGTATCGATTTCGAATATTGAGATCTTTGCCTTATGTTTTTTTAACTAAATGTTATTTTTTTCTCTTATCTTCACTGTAAGGCAACGACTGATAAAGTGCTTTTTCTGATGTACATTTTTTCTTCTTAATAATGGATATTGTCTGTGATTTCGTAGCGATAACAGTCATCCGCCGCCGCGGTGGCTCAGTCGGTAGAGCGTCAGTCTCATAATCTGAAGGCCGTGAGTTCGATCCTCACCCGGGGCACTATTTTTTTTTCTTTTCTTTCCATATATCATACAAAGAAATCAACATTACAAAAAAGCTATTTTAATTTATTTTCTTCGAAAAAACTTGATTAATAAATTATTTGTTTTCTAATCTTTTTTGTTTGCATGTCAAATTTGGATAATATACTTTGAACGAATAGAAAATTTGCAGGAATATCTTCTATTCAAAATTTGCAAAGAGATATTTGCGAAAATATTGATGACGTCAGCAGTTCATTATTATCCTTTTGCTATTTGCAAGAAATCGTTGAAAACAATTAGGGATTCACTATTTTTACAGGCTGGATTTTACAAAAAATGAGCCAGTATTAATAATAGTCAATTTTTTTCTTTCATCGCACAATTTTACACCTGTTTTTTTACATTATGCTTTATGTTTTCCTTTTTTTTATCGCCGAAAGTAAAAGAGACAATACAACAGAGCAGTGTTCTGTCACCTTCATACACCTGAAAACAAGAAAAGTAAATATAAAACCCGTCATTTTTGATTTTTATCCATCATGAAAAAAGTAAAAAAAAGCGTAAGTAGATATGAAAGAGATCACACAGTTATTAAACATCATGAATTTAGCAACTCTTTTGAAGCATTATTTTCATTTTTGTAAACCTTCATCAAACATATTACAGCTCATTACAGAGCAGTGCGAATAATAATTATTTTCAATACAATTGACAAGCATTAAAATTTTTTTTTATTTTTAGATAATATAAAGAAATATTCTGCTTGCCAGATTGTAATTCAAAAGCATTTGTAATCGAGTCTTATATGAATTAAAAATTGATAAGTATAATTTGTGAGTATAGATAGAAGAATATAGTCTCTTATAATTGATAAATATTTTCTTTAATAGAATTTCATCGATTATTGTTGAAAAATGGCTACAAAATTTAATGACATACCTGATAACATATCTAGATTTTCTGATTTTATATCCGAACCGCACAAAATGCTTCCACCTATACAAGGATTCGAAGACCAACTTTTAGTTTCACTCGAAGATGCTGTACAACCACTTGAATCTGATGTACCAAACATTAAGCAGATGGTTTATACGGTTAAAGCCAATGTAATTGAACCAGAAGACGGTTTATCAAAGGATGAATCAAGTTCTATTATGCTCTACACTTTAGAATGGTCACCTCCAGACAAATCATTTTATACAATTCTCAATGAAAAACTTCGTTCTCGAAATCGACATCAATTAAAACCATGGTTTTCGTATCTTCGACTTTTTATGCATGCTCTTTCAAAACTTCCACCAAGTGTACATTCAGTTATTTATCGAGGAGTTAAAATGGATTTTTCTTCAAGCTATCGCGAAGAAAATGATTTTGTATGGTGGGGTTTTTCATCATGTACATCATCTCTTGGAATTCTCGAAAATCATATTGGTAAAACTGGAAAAAGAACTATATTTAATATAATATGTAATACGATATTTAATTCAGCTAAAGATATCAGTCGACATTCATTTTATCCAGAAGAAAAAGAAGTTTTATTGTATCCTGCTCGACAATTTAAAGTTAGTTCGTCGCTCAATACTGGCAATGAACTTCATATTATTCATATTCAAGAAACTCAACCTCCCTTTTCTCTTATTCGAATTCCACCAACAATAATATCAGATGATGATTATATGAAACTTTCATTTATTAACATTCTTCTTCTTGGTGAAAAAGGTGTTGGCAAATCAACTTTCATTAATGCTTTTGTTAATTATCTTACATTCAAAACAGTCGAACAGGCTCAATCAAATCGTCCTGTTGTGTTGAAACCTCTTTCGTTTGTTATGTTGACGGATGATACATTTCAACAAAGGACAATCAAATACGGAGATTTCGATAATGATAATGAATTAATAACACCACGGTGTAAAACTTATACATTCGATCTTAATCAAAATAATAAGAAAAAATTATGTCTTATCGATACGCCTAGTTTTGAAGATACACAAAATTTTGATCAAACTAATTCCAATACAATAAAACATATTTTAGAATATGTTAATAATTTAACACATCTAAATGCTATATGTTTTCTTCTTCAACCAGATGCATCACGACTAATGAATAGTTTTCAATCGTGTTTTGGTCAATTATTGAATCGTTTAGGTTCAAACGCTCGAAATAATATTATTTTTTGTTTTACTAATGCTCTTATCACTTTTTCCATGCCAGGAAATACAGCACCACTATTAAGAAATATGTTTAGTTCGCTTTCAATGAATGATATTCCTTTTACTCGAACAAATACATTCTTTTTTGACAATGAATCATTTCGATATTTAATGGCTATACAAAATGGTATTAAATTTGATAATGAAGATACAAAAGAATATACAATGAGTTGGTCAGAGTCCATACAAGAATCAAATCGTCTTCTTAATTATATTCTTACAAATCTTATTCCATGTCAAATTGTTAAGAAAAAATAAAATAATGAATGCAATTAAATGATTTTCATTCAACATTTTGGTATGATTTCATTATATTTCCTTTTCAATATTCGTCTATATATGTATTGTTTCTTTCTATCGACATAATAACTTGTTCACTTATTAAAATACTTAATATTTTGCTAAAATAAATAGATAAACTATTGTATTTGTAGTCAATATATATTCATGATTCGATATTTAATAATTGCTTCGAAATGAACGAACCTTATAACAGACAAGATCAAGATAATGAATTAAACACATTAAACTTGAAATAATTCACATATGTTGATTAGAAAGAAAATGTAATGAAAAACTATTTTAAATTATTGAAACTTGATAAAAAAAAAAAAGAATTTTGATAGCCAATGAATTCTTTCATATATTTATACAATCTATTTTAATTTGTAAAAATATTTACTCTCATTTCTGTTTGAATTTGTATATATACTATGTTACATCAAACAACTTTTTATTCTTTTGGTTTCGTATTAGATAACTGAATGAAGTTGACAACAAAAGTTTTAACTACCATTGAAAGATAAAATTAGTGTTCAATATTCTACAACTATAAAAGATTGAAAAAAAAATCTTCGAACAATGAAATTAAAAATAAACTATTGACAAATATAAACAAAAAATGAACTAAGAAAATATTTTTTTTCAAATAATAAACACTTGTAGTGGACACAAAAAAAGAAAAATCAAAGATAGTGTTTTATGACGATACAATTCTGAAAATAGTCGAGCAGAACTTCATTATATTTTCTTGAATAAGTTTTCTTTCCATGAATAATCAACTAAATAAAAGAAAAATTTTATTCATATAAAATTATGAGTCACAACTAATACTGAAATAAATTGAGAATATGTCGAATAATTTTTTGATTACAGAAGAAACCTCAAATTAATACATCTAGTTAAAGCAATATATTTTTTCATGTGAATTTTCAATCGTTCCGCAAAATAATGATATAATACTCAAGTGTACGATCTCTAATTGGTTGTTGATATGATCTTGTANAGCTTGAAAAATGTTGTAAAATTGTAGTGTGAAAATCTTGAGCTCCATAAAATCGACGACGCTTTAGAGAATTGGGCAAAGCATCGTAGATTAATTTACTATGTTCATGGAACACATATTGAACATTTATTGCAACAAACTTTTCAAGATAAGAAAATGAAAAGCTTTCTAATTTGTTTCAAAATAAATGGAATGACCTGTACACTATCATCTCGATATTATTTCACTTCGGCGTTCAATAAAATACATGCATACATACACATACTCGAGAAGACTCTTGTTGTACTCACGACTATTTTTTCTTAGAGCCAAGAGTATTACTACAACAATTATTGCAACAATGAACAGTGAACCGAAGATAATCAGTAGTTTTCGTTTGGTTTTTCCAGTTCTGCACAGAAAAATAGCGAGAGATTTGAGATAATAAGCATTGTAAAGACGTACGTGACAGAAACTGACGTTGTTTCCATTGATCATTGGTTGATGATGTTGTGTTCCACAGTGATGCAAAGTTCGTGAGCCTAGACATAATATCAGTTTTTCTCTCAAGTCATAATATTAGTTTACGTATTTAAAAGCGATGAATAAACCATGTTTTTCATATTAGATATAAAGTCTATGAGCGAAAAAGTCAACTCAGTTCAACTATATAATGAACTACTACTAAAACTTTCAAGTCAGACTAAATAAAAAAAATAAGTTAAAGTTTGACAAAAAAAAATGATTGTTCGTTTACTCAATTATATAATCATATTTTTGTTGTTTCTCAATATCTCTTCGATTTTTTCTATTTTAATAATTAATTTGTTCTTAGTCAAGAATTATTCGAATAAAGCAGTTAATTATACTTTTTTTTTTTTTGAGTAAACTTATAACACAGTTATGTATACTATATTACAAATCAAATTCAGTAATAGATGACACAAGAATTTAGGTTGATTAAATTAGGTTAAAAGCAACTCGACTTATTTTAATCCACAAACGACACCTTTTCATCGTTTGATCTTATTTTAGAACTTTCTTAATATAATGAAGAATTCTAACGATATATTACTCGATAATGATGGGATACATATTTATTGTTTTCTAATATTCTAGATCTGTACAAATAGAAAAAAGAAAAAAACAAGGATCTCTCAAACTCTGTTCTGTATTTCTCATCTGCAATGGGATATAAATAATATAGAAAATCAAATTAAATTAAATTTTCTAATAGTAATTATATTAAGATCGATCTCTAATTCTAAGATATTTTCAAAACTAGTCATCCTTTATAATAATAATTTATAAATGATAGCAAGAAATGTGAATTATTTTTCTACAGATTTATACAGGCAATATATAATCCAAGTAGAAATATTAGAATGTTAGAAATGGAGGAAATGTAGAATATTTAAGAATTACATTCATCTATATATAAAACTGATATTAAAAGAGGTTTTTATATAAAAAATGAAGGAACGCACAGCATTTCCCTTGCGAATAAAATAAATTTAAGATTTCTCTAAAGCAATCTTATGTTTTAGTTGATGAGAAAACGCTTTGATATCTTGATTGATCTAGATCAGTAATGCACTTTATATTTGGTAGATATGAGCTTTTGAAAATAAATTTCGTTTAAAGTACATTAACAAGTAGAAGACATCGAAGGTGACAAATATTTCACGGATGAAAATGATTAGTATAATTAACGACGAATAATTATATGAATTTCATTAAAGCAAGTTAAATGTTTAAATAGTTAAAGTTTTAACTATTACTAAAGATTCAACGAATTTAATCATATTTTTCTAATGAAGCCGTCTTAAAATGCTATTTAGCGCAAACTTGCACAATAAATTCGTTAAATGTCTTTGTAATTTTACATGGATAATCACTATTCCTTACTGTTTTACTTAATCTAGAGAAAAAAAAAAATAAATATAGCTGACTTCGAAATGATATTCAAATTCATCCTTCGGTTAGCATTTCACATCTTCAACGTAACAAAGCGTTCAGATGTAATGAATAATTTTTTGATTGCACTCAATCGAAAAAAAAATAAAAGATTGACATTTGATCGGCCATCATCTTCGAGATGTCGATGAATAGTAAGACTTGTTTATAAACGATCCTTTGATGTTAAAATCAAGAATTCGTATCACAATGTCCACACAAATTTATTATAAACTGAACTCGAGATTTTCTCTATTTGATCATGAATGCATGTCTTCTTATCTATTGAATTAAAATAATAACCAAAGTTGCTAGTGTAAAGAGAAACACATTAGAACACTTTGAAAAACAATTCTTATAATAATAATCGACATCAACTCTCTGTACTCTTTAGCTTGTGTGAGAAAAATGAAAGAAAGTGTTATGCCTATTTCATGCAACGAATATACTGTTGTTGATATAGCAAAACGCTCGGCAAATGTTAAATGTTTACTTGTGTTAGTTAAATAACGCTTGGGAAGTATTTTTAATTAGAAAAACAAAAATATATACACTCAGTGCTTTTATTTCCGATAGTTATTTACAACACTGGAGAGAGTTAGGCAACAGAAGAAAGATTGAAAAAGAATATTATTTATTAAATAGATGTTACATACGCACTTCAATGATCATCATTTTCTTCACTTTCACACATTTTTAAGATGATGAAACTATTATTAATATTTTTGAGTGTGTTTGACTGTTGTGTTGAAGAGTACAATACGATTGAGATATTGCGAGTCATGAATATTTTCGCTGCCACGAATATATTTTCATAGGTGACCCGATAATCGTGCTAATTTCAGAAAATGAAAAAATTCAGTTAATGTTCATTGCGAAACCGCTTTTCAAGCAGATCGCATTTTATAGGACAGAATGGATTTTCTTTCAAGATTATTGCTAGATTCAAAATATTATCCTTAGTAGAGTTCGATCGGTGCGAATTCTCCAGTCAGGATTGTAATCGTTCAAAACTAATGTTACTTCTCATTGAGTAATTTACAAGCAGGCAAAATCAACAACAGTAGCAATACAGGTTCTATCAGAAACATCACACCATCGATGGTAATCTGAGAGTATATAGTTTCAACAATTTTTCGAGAATTATTCTTTGAAATGTGTATCAGTTGCATTGTCGTTCTTCTTATTTGCTCTAGATGAACTACAGTAATCTATAGTATCATGATGGTATTTGATCTATGAAAAGATTTACTCGGTTTGAACGTTCCTTTTCAAACATCTTAGATGAATATTGTATAGAAGTGATTCCGCAATAGATTGAAATACCAAATTGTTTATTTTTTTTTCAGTAGTTCATTTTTTGTTCAAATCGTTATAGGAAAGAATAATGCTTTTCTCTCGTACTTTTTAGTCATCTGGTGCTTCTCGAGAAATGGATAGCGATGAAAAGAGAAAAACACCAATGAGTGAGTATCCACGGACAGATGATTAGTGCAAAAACTCTCGTTGACGAAAAAACATTTCTGTATTAGGGACCATAATGTTGTATTTGACACTAGTAGATCGAGATGTTGATTAGCACTCAAGTCAAAAACTGTAATGAAGGTTTGATCTTGTTTTGATAAGCACTGTGAACATGATTGAGAGACCCGTCTGCATTATTTTTGGAACGGCCGAAAACAGCAAAATTGACGTTGTTATTGCTACTATCATTAAAACACTAAGAGCACATGATGATGAACTCGAATGTGACATTGATGATCGAAAATTTCTGTTAAAATAGTTGAGAAACATCCGTCAAATTGATGAAAAAACTTACTGGTATTGTGAATCTCATCTATCGTGTAAATAATATACAAGAGTCATCAAATACTATATTTTTTCACGATGTTTACCATTAGTATATTAGAATATTTTGATAAGACATCAATACTTATAATATTGTATATATCAATATGATAGTCAAAATTGATCATTTCTTCTTGTGCATTATTTACATATCATTTTAATGAACTGTTCAAGTTCAAATATTCGAGAGAAGAAAAGCAAATTAGTTTTTCATATCATCGAAAGACTTCATTCTAAAGATGTAGCAAAATTGTTTGTAGCATCAAGTTTTTCTTTTGCGCTGAATAATGAGTTTTAACATGTAGCCTTGTGATCACCCGTTCTCTATCATTATGGATGGTGGTTTGAGGAAGTTTCTTTTTTTTGTGAAAACATTATTTTTCTTTATATCAATCAGAAAAAAATACAACAAAATATGAATTTTACAGAGAAATATTGTTATTCAATATACACATAACGGCTAAAAACATTTTTATCCGCATATCCATTCTGTATATATACAGTGAATGGAATCAGAGGACAATGGTTTCTGATTTCTTAAATAAAATACAACGAAATGATGAAGAAAATACTTTGTTTGAAATATTAGGCAGGAATAAACGGAAAAGTTCTATTTATCTAGAGTCTAACTATAAGTGCATTCGAATGTTCAAAAAAAAATTCATTATAAACATATAATAATTAAAATAGAGTCATTCGACTTGGCCTTCTTGGAGGTTCATTATCTTGTGTTATCGATCGACGTCCTTCAACATCGTGCGAAATTCGTGAAGAACTATGACGATGACTTAATGATATTTGACAACTCTTCGAACTTGAAGTTCTTGTATTTATTTTCATTGGTTCATTTGGTATATCACCTTGTGATACTATTCCAAGTTCGCCTGCAGAAATTGTAGCAATATCTTGTTTAGTTTTTTCAAGATTCGTTTCTCCTTGTTCTGCCAAATTAAGATCATTTGTAGTAGTCGAATCATCTAAAAGTTTTGAAGCAGCATTACGTTGATAGAGAAGATATAAAATAGGTGACGTAAGAAATGTTAAAATAGTTGCCATTAAAACAAACATTGCAAAAATTACAGGTGAAATAACTTTAAGTTGTACCCCAATATTTAAAACAACTAATTGAACTATACCACGAGTATTCATTAAAACTCCCATTGATGCACAATAATTCCATGATTTTCGTGTGCATAATTTTGTTGCTAATGTTACTGGAACTATTTTTGCTACAGAAGCCAAAACTAGAAGAATAATTAATGTCCACCATGCTCGACCTGTATTCAAAAGATCTAAACGTGTTTTTAAACCACTATTAGCAAAGTAAAGACTAAAATTGACAAAATACAATTTTTCATCATTTATCATGTGTGCTTCATTTTTAAAGATTTACTTACGGTAAGAAAAATTCAACAATAATCAATTCAATACGTATAGATAAAAATTCGACTAATTCACCTCTTCGTGGAATACAAAGACCAGCAATAAATGCACCAAAAAATGCATGAATACCTAATCAAATAAATTTATCAAAAATAAAAAAACAATCCTTTTGTTTATCAGATATTTATTAATATATTTACCCATTACTTCAGTTGTAAATGATGCAATAAGAAGTAGTAAAAAGCAGCCAACAACAATATAAACATTGCAATCATTTTCTTGGCGTACATAATAACCATGTATTAAATTAAAAATCGGTCGAATAATAAAAACCATAATCAAAATGAAGGCTAATGTAAGTAACAAAGTGTAAAGACCTTGAAGAGCTGAACCACCCAATGAAAAAGCACTAGCTACAGCTAAAACTACCCAAACAACAATATCTTCTACCGCAGCTAAAGATATTGTTTGAATACCAATTGGTTCATTAAGTAAATTCATTGAATTTAGTAATGTAGCTAACACAGGAAATGCCGAAAATCCAAAACCAGAAGCTTGAAAAGAAAATAATTTAAATTAAAAAGAAAAATTATTTTGTAACTTATTTTCTTACCAATGAATAGAATAAAGGCTGTTTTACTTGTGTCTATTCCATCATTCAATTGATAGAACCACAAAGCTACCAAACATCCAATACCCACTAAAATTAATAATATTCATATTAAATAAAAATGACATTACTAAAGTAGTATACAGACCAGGAAATATTATACTTGCACAAGCAACTGGTATAGTTACTTTCCAATTTGCTTTAATTTGATTCAAATCGAGTTCAAGTCCAAGAAAAAACATAAAAAAGATTAAACCCAAATTGGCTATTAATTGAAAAACTTGTAGAGTCGATGCTGGCCAAATAGCATCAGTCCAACCCGTAGCATAACCTAAAACAATATCGTTTGTTGACATTACAAAAAATAATGATTAATGTATTTGTTTTATTTACCAAGAATTGATGGACCAAAAATAATACCGGCAATAATTTGTCCAATAACTTGCGGTTGACGAATAAACGATAATAATTTAGCAAGAAATTTACACACAATCAATGTGATAAATACTTGCAGTAAAAACATCGCCAAAGGCGATTCATGAGGATTTTCGAATAAAGTCACCATTGAATGAATATTCTTTTAATTTTCTTTTGTTTATATCTAAAAGAAAAACAGTTTCTTCTTTATTTTCAATCATTGATAAAATGTAATTGTTATGTTGTTTCTTTTTTTTCAACATTACAAGTCAAGTTAAAATCTTACAAAAGAAAAATAATTGCTATTTTCATCATTCAATAACATATCGAGAATAACCATTTAGAGAGTATTTCAGTCTCAAGGAAATTTTTTTATCAATACTGAAAATCTAATCGAAAAATCAAAGATGAAATAATTTTCATTATTCACAACATAGTTTTTTTTACAAGGAAAAAAAATTCCTATTCAAAAAAATCTATCAAAATTTTATATTTGTCAAGAATTTCTTTAAAAGCAAATCATATTTAAAAGTGTTTATGTCAGATAGATTAGTAAATAGGAATGCTAAAATATACAACAATTCTACTTAAATGAAGTTGATATGAATAGTTACATATGTCAAAGTATCACTTTTCAAATAAAAAGATTTGCCACAATAATATTTTACATACCTGTTTTAAATACTTCGTATAATTTTATATGAAAGAATAGCCGATCAGAAAAGAATTTATGAAACCATAAAATCGATTTATTACAGTGAAACAAATAATAACATTTTCTATCGTATT
>CAJNSZ010001570.1:0-24678 GCA_905329745.1 Rotaria sp. Silwood2 | reverse complement strand
TACACATATTAATTAAAATTATTTTTTAGTAAATTGATAGATAGTTTAGTTATTATAGTTATTACAACATGTTGCTACAAGACTAGATTAATGGTTTTCCGATACAAAGTGCTCGTCATCTTAATACTCATCAAGATAATATTCAGAGTATTTAGGTTAACACATTTGTTCTTCTGTTTCAATTCTGGATGATAAAGCGTCCATTGTTCTTTCTAGACGCCATAACAATTATATTTAGGATCTTGTTTTTGTGGTGTGTTATATATCGATTCTGATAACTTTTGTGGAACTCACATATATTTTCGAAGAAAATAGTGAGTGTAAGTTTTAAGTTCGAGTTTTCGCGGCTCCCCCCCCCCCCCTAGGCCCCCACCATTACAGACCATAGCAACGCAGGCCCCCATTACAGACATCTCCCCCCATTACAGACCTTAGTAATCGAAAATAGCAGACGTTATTTTTTCTAAAGTTTTTTTTTGTCAAATCGATCAAGTTATCATTTTGAAGAATAATGAACATCATTATCTATGAGTTGATTAATATATATGATAGTATGTAAGATCGTCTGTAGATATCATGAATATATAAAACTGACTAATATTATCAATTAATTCAATGTTTATAATAATGAAAATGTTAAATTAAGAAAAACGACTTAAAAAATAAGAAAAATAATGAGCAAATAGCAACAATGAAAACAAAAAAAAATAAGGCGCCGTAGAAATATTTTAAAAAGTCTGTTAAAAATGCAGAAATTAGATAGATCATTACTCTGCACATTGATTATCGTGCAAATCAGCTATAGTCTATCGGAGGTTTTTCACTTTACGCATTTTATATTAGTTTAATGGGAGTAGAGAGTATATGTGAGTTCCACATTTCAGCCCCAAAGGGGCTGCGCTAACAAGCTTTTTTATGCTATTTTTCTGAGATAAAAAATTTAAAAAATTACTTGTAAAATCCTAAAAAAATCTCTAAAAACTCGTTTTTTTATATGGAAGAAAAACACTTGATTTTTTCAATGAAATTAGCTTTTTTCATTATTTTTATTAATAAAGACACTTCGAAATATACTCATCCGATGCAGTGTGAAAAACTGCGTCTGACGAGTATATCTCGAAGCGTCTTTGTTAGTAAAAATAATGAAAAAAACCTAATTTTATTGAGAAAATCGAGTGTTTTTCTTACCTATAAAAAATTGCTGGTTCCTTAATTTTCTATGGTAAAAAAAGCATAAAATTTCCGAAAATTTCGTAAGTTCCACATTAACATATTTTGATAACTCTTACTATTTAGTACTAATAAATCCAGTTTTCGACGCTCTTTAATTTGGTATACAATTCATTAGGTATTCAACTTGAAATAATAGCGCTACCCCCCTAGCAAAAGGTTATGCACAACCCTGTACATCAGCCTTATTCTTCATCATATATTTTCTAACCAATAAAATATTTCATCGTCTACTTTCAGCCACTAGAAGTTTTCATCCATTTTATTTCAACTATACTTCAAGCTACTTAAAATTTTCAAGTCAAACTTTTCTCGCTTGCACTATTCGAAAAATCTTATTGTGCAGATAAGGTGAGTCAAATATGGAAAGACGACATTCTATCTTGGACACAGAACCATTATCTGCTCAATATTCGAGAATACGTATGCCAGATTCACATTAATGAGATAAACAATTAGTTTGCTAGGACGTAATGCGAAGTAAAGCATCAGATTCCTTGATAATTTGAAATATTTGCTAAAAAAAAACTTACTATTTTAATTCTATAGGTTAATGTCATCCGATATAAAAGTGTCTAGTATCAATACAATGTTCTATTTCACAGTTTTATACTTCGGGAGCAAGATTGAGAATTTTAATTGTCTTGAAGAAAATGTTTGATTTGTTTTTCTGTAACTAAATTATCTCATTGCAAAAACGAAAGAATTTGAATCAAGATCAATTGTAATTATTCGAGATACTTGCATGTGTGAAAACATATTATAACGCTATTTTTCGACCTCAAATATCTTGCTCAATAGTGATCACTTTGAGTCTTAACAAAATATATTAGATAAATGTTTTATTCATGTATATACATGTCTTTTCTGTTCAAGAATGCCTGACCACTTTGATTACAAACTCAATGTCAATATCGAAAAAGGTGTTGAACTGTTTGGTCAAATTGGAAAAACTTTTTATGAAGCAAAATGGATTCAATCAAGGGAGCCTCAAATTATTTTAATCGAAATGGATAATGAAACTGCGTATCATGAGGCATCATTTTACATTCAACTCAATCATAATGATCATATCATTCATACATTTGGTTTTGTTGATAATGATCTTTATTTACCTATTCTACTACAAGAACGTGCTCCCTTTGGTAATCTTAGTGCTTTACTACAACAAAATCGATTTAAACCATCTCAACAAGTACTTATTGAAATCTTTAATCAAATCATTGATGCCATGATTTATCTTGTTGCTAAAAATATTGTGCATGGTGATCTCTGCTGTCATAATGTACTTGTTTTTAAAATGAATTCAAATAAACGAGAAGAAAATCTAGTCAAGTTAACCAATTATCATAATGCACGATCGATCGATCAGCCAATCAGAAATGATGGTCGAATAACAGCTCCAATACGATACTGTGCAGTCGAAATTCTACGTAGTGCAGGTCGATCAAACTATTCTGAATTATCTGATGTTTATTCGATGGGTGTACTTATGTGGGAAGCTTGTTCACAAGGTGAAATTCCATATACAAATATGAGCAATATTGAAATTCGACAAAGAAAATTGAGAGGCGAAAAATTACAGCGTCCGTACCAATGTGATAATAATTTGTGGCTGATAGTTCAAGATTGTTGGCATAATGAACCAGATCTACGTTACACGTTTTCAGAGATCAAGATTCGACTATCTACCACTAAAATTAAGTATGTAAAATTACATTTATCTGCCTTTACTTAACACAAACATGTGTTGACAAAGTATTCTAAATATCGTATTATAACGAAGGTGGTCATTTTTCGAATAACTCAAAAACGAAAATGAATAGTAATCTGCCGCTAGTCTCGAATATATTTTAATGAGCATTGTTAATGTTTGTAAATTCTTGTGATTGCGATTTATCTGAGCATCATCGAAAAATTATTTTAGTGAACAAAAAAACATTTCCAATTTAAATGACACAATGTGCTTTCAGTTTTCAAAAAAAAGCGAAGGATTCTCACCATGTTGTAGAAGACAGCAGTTAAGTGCTATCGATTTCTTATGACAGTATGAAGTATGAATTTGTTAGTTCTTTACACAAAGGTTAGTTCAACAGAAAAACAACAATGATAAACATATGCACTCGAACATATACACAAATTCGAGTTATTTCACTGATATCAACTGATAGAAACCACACGATTCAATTCTTATATAGAAGATGAATAGTACAGAGTATACGTATCATAACAATAGCTGATTAAAAATCTTCAAGGCAGAACAAACATTTTTAACTGTCACCCGACATGAAAAGAGGCTTATTGTGAACTAAAAAATATTTTTTCAAAGATTCTGGGAAAAACTGAGAAGAAAGATTTTTAAAATGTATGTTTTTCTAATGTGAATTATAGATCAAACTATGTTCTTTGTATTGCTCAAAAGTGGAGATGAATATCATTTTTAATTGTAAAATATTCTAAAAATACCTACCGACTACATAAATCAAACAGCAAAACCATTAAAGATCCCACTCAAATAACTTTTTTTATTTGATTTTAACCAAAATTGTATCGAATATCAGCTCTGACTAATACAGATTATGGTTAAAATGCTTTCTCAAATTTTCGAATTCGTAATAAAAAATCACCAAGGCTCATTGAATATGTATGCTTTTATTTAAATGCAGTGAAAATTCAAAAATTGAGCTCATTCAGAATCCGCCTACATGTTTCTATCGTCTAATCAAAAAAATTTCCAATTATATATTGGATATTTATTGAGCAAGGTTTACCCACGTAAGTGTTATACTCGAAAAACTGATTTTAACCCTTTGATTGCCGCCGCCGTTTATAAACGTCATGGGCTTTATCAGTGTCTAAACCTAATATAATCAATCATAGTGAATGTTTTTTGAGATCAACTTGCATAGAAATAAGCATCAGGCAGCTGAAGCTTTGATGCCATCATTTCATTATGGTATGTTCTAGAGTCGTGACTTAAAAACGGGTATGTGTAGCGAACAAGTACTTTTTTCTCTCTCTTATGCCGGCGGCCAATGGGTTAAGAAAATCGCAAAATTATTTGTTTCCATATTTTTCAAAATATAGTGAAAGCTCACATGGAACATAGACATATTATAGATTAATCGAAAGTACTCATTAAGCTCTATCAACGAGTATGTGTGACACGATATAAGAGTCGATGTGGCATGAGCTATTTTTTTTCTACCGCCTTTGCCATGAATTTTTTATCAATGTCGCCGGTTAAACTCACGAACTATGGGCTAGTGTTTTGCGAGAATGGTCTTTGCCCGTCATGTTTCCCACAGGAATCGATAATGGAAATTCTCTTGAAGACTTCCGGAATAGAAACGATCGTAAAAATTGACATTTATAAAAGTTGGTGCATATTGTTCCGTTGTATGTATATACTCTCCAAACTTTGTTATTTCAAAAACAAAAAAAAACGAAGTCAATCCAATGTTAAATCTTTGAGAAATAGTATTCGATATTTTTCCAATGACTTTTGCCT
The DNA here is from genome assembly GCA_905329745.1 of Rotaria sp. Silwood2. Lineage (NCBI taxonomy): Eukaryota > Metazoa > Rotifera > Eurotatoria > Philodinida > Philodinidae > Rotaria > Rotaria sp. Silwood2. The sequence goes on along the minus strand of CAJNSZ010001570.1, from coordinate 19,937 downwards.
CGCTTACTAATTAAAAGGAAAATAACAAACACCTATCAACAAAAATTACTCAAAGTTAATTTATAATAACTATCATTTTATTTCTGATTACTATGTTTGAAACGACTATGTTTCAGATTATCTTGCAGTAAAGCATCGTTTTTATCTTCTCCTCCTGAGTGTTTTCATTATTTATTGGTATTTTTGATGTGCTAGTCTTTCTTTTTCTCTTTTCAATTGTTCAATCGATCAAGAAACTAATTCTCTTAACTTAAAGTTGATAAAGTTCGGTGTATAAATAATAATTGATTTACTTTACTAAAATGTACCACGAATGATAATTGTTTTTTAATGGAAGATCACCGCATGTTACGTAGAGTGAGACATTGACAGAAATCAGTGTTTGGTAACGATATTTTTTTCAAACATACAAAAATGCAACAATAATAGAAACTGAAAAAATACTGGTACGGAAAACTGAAATTGAGAAAAGTTGTATTCCCGCAGAAATCTACTAGGAGTGTCACATTACTATTATCATCACTAGTAACAAGTTTTAACTTTTGTTTTTCTTACCAATTTTATTACTGCAGTAATAATGTTTTCGTTTGTATTAATGCTATTCCGTCTGTAAAAGATAAAATTTAGTTAGAAAAGTGAATTATTATTTGTTATTAATCTCAATAATTGTAACTCTTATTACTTATTACAGCTTTAAATATCAAGCATATGAGTGTTCTTAGCCATTCGTCTTTTTTCACATCATTTACAAATTTATCTTGCTATTTGCATTTTTCACACTATGTTAGAAAAAGAACTTTCGAGGTTGTAAAAAAAAGAGAAATCGTTCAAAAAGCAAATACCTTCGATAGTTAAGAGTGTTTGAAAAAATTTCCCATTTATGTAGTTTTATGAAGCTCGACGATTTCTCTCTAAACATATAAAAATAAGGCGAAGCCCATTGTTGCTCGATTTTTGAATCAAGCATACTTGACGATGATAGTACTAACTTTAGGAAAAGATTTCTGATGGGTCGTAAAAAAAACCTTTAATATTCATTGAAAACATATGTGCTTTTTTAATTATACATTCTAATTGTCAACGTACATACATCCGAATATCCGTTCATGTGTTTATCTCAACATTGATTGTTTTCAAAAAAAACATCGAAATTTCGGAGAGAAGAACGGAGTCTTACTCATCATATCATTATAAATACATTTATTACATTTTATGTTCAATTATTAGAAAACCGTCGATATCCTATGACTTCAAATTCAATATAGATGTCAAACAAGGTGCACTGATGCCTGGTACTAGAAAAAATAATGTCTATAATGCAGAATGGCTATTAAGAAAGGGTCCACAAATTGTTCTCATTAAGAAAGATGAAGACATAGCTACACGTGAAATTGAATTTTATCGTCATTTGAAAATACATCCTCACATTATACAAACATTCGGTTTCGTTGATACTGAAAGTCCTGACTCAATCTTTCTATTACAAGAGTGTGCATCACATGGTAATCTTTCGACATTGTTACGAGAAAATCATTTCAAACCACTTCCGATCGTTCTTATCGAGATTTTTTCTCAACTCCTTGATGCAATGGCTTATATTTCAAGTAAGAAAATTGTACATGGTAATTTGTGTTGTCGAAATGTACTTGTCTTTAAAATGAATCCATATCATCGAAAAGGAAACTCCGTTAAATTGACTAATTTTGATTATGCACAATCGATGGATCATCTTAAAAATGGCAAAGATGAAATAATTGCTACGGTAAGATACTGTGCACCTGAAATTCTAGAAAGTGAAGGTCAATCAAAATATTCGGAAGCATCAGATGTATATTCATTGGGCGTTCTTATGTGGGAAGCTTGTTCGAAAGGTAAACTTCCGTATGCATCAATTGCCAATGATAATGAGGTTCGACGGCGAAAACTGAACGGTGAAAAATTATCAACACCAGATAACTTTGATGACAAGATTTGGGAACTCATTCAAATGTGTTGGGCAACTCAACCAGAATTACGTTTCAATTTTGCAGAAATGAGAACATTAATCTCGAGGATCAAACCAAGGTTAGTAAAACAAAGTATATATCTATTAATTATATATGAAATGAAGCAAGTGATCAAACAATATTTGAGATTTTTTTGATTAACGATCAGTAATTGACGATGCAGTTGAGGTTGAGAACTTTTCACTATTTCTTGAAAAGCTACTTGACAGAGTCAATGAATGAGCAGCTATTCTCTTATAACGAAACAACCAACCCAAAAAGGTTCATGATTCAGAAGCTACTTAAGTTACAACCGAGATCAATGAAATTTTAATATGGATAATACTTTAGCAGATACAAGTCTAATGAACAAAAGAAAAGAAAAAACAAATCTTAAAGTGCATTTTATTGTGCTGGATCTCCGAAATTTTATTGTCGTCTGTATCGCATTCATCTTTTATATCAAACTTGACACTTTCATACATTCAATTCTCAATAAGACCAGTTCGTTTTGTTAAGTTTTGTTTCTAGTCGCTATTATTGTAAACTATAGATATTGAAAATTCTTTAAATGATTTAAACTTTGGAAGCATTTAATCAGCCCCGTTGTTCAATTCTCACATTGTCGCTATTTCTTCTGTCTACATTGCTTTTCTTGAAAAACCAAACTGGTAAGATAGACCTTCTCAATTTCTCAATCATATTGACAGATTGATCAGTTGCATGAGAGCTGAGCAAGTACGGACTTTCTTGAGTACTTGAAGAATATGTCAATGAAGTGTAGGATTGTACTTTTCCAAACATTGTCGAGAGGGCCACTGTACTCTATAAATCGGAGCGATTGAATCCGGTTTCATACTAGTGTGGTTTTACTAACTGATGAGAAGGTGATCTGTCTGTCGAAATATAGAAAAAAAATCGATGCTTTTCCGTCTTTGAGTGGTGGTTATACGGGTTCGAAAAGTCACGCACAACCTGTATGAACATCACGTTTTATAAGTTCTTGTCATTACTTCCGACCTGAACTTAACCATAATATACTAGTTATGTCTAATACTGATTCACGTTTAAGTTCTAGCTACTAATGAAAAATATATTGTCAAAAAAAAACTATGTTTACTCGGTGCAAATAAGATATTTAGAACGCTTGGACTGTTTCGCTAAGATGTGATTAAAATCTTCAATTTCCAAACAGACAAATGTGTGATTGAATTTCTTAGGAGAAGTTTTAATTTTAGCAGTGAAAACTAGAAAGTAGTACATAGGAAAACAGAAGTTTCAAAGTGATTGGGAAAGATTCTGCTTAAAAACATCCTACGAGTGAAGGTTTCCAAGTTCTAAAGCGTTTTTGAAACGAGAATATTTCCGAACGGTAGATTCCATGAATGATGAATAACCTCAGAATGATTTGAGTATATGGATCTGTTAGTCCAAAATATGAGGTTAGTAAGTGGATTTCTTCGAGCAAAACGGTTTTTCAAAGAAAATGTATGTTACAAATTTTGAATTGTAACCTTTCTCACTAATATAGACTAAATCGAAGCTCGTTCGAAAATGCAATGCTGCGATTTTTCAGTAGTTTCTCTTTGAATTATCGAATTTTTAATATACTTATTGCGGACTGAAAGACTCAGTCACTCATTCCAACAATAATTTAGCAGTTAGAGATCTTCTATCGTCAGGCAAAATACGAAACCAGTGAAGCTCAAACTTGTGAGCCGTTGAAAAAACTACTGAATTGAGTTTTGAAATATGAAAATAAGAGGAGGACGGCACGATGGCGTATGTTAACCAGAGGAAAACAACGACAAACTTTGACAAATGACATTCAATAATAATAATAAACCTTTCAATTGATCGCTGATGCCCATAAACATGCTACTGGTATCACACTATGATAAGAATCAATGGCTTTTTTTTTTACAAAATCACTAGTACTCAATCCTCAAATACAAATATGAGTAACGACCCTTCGACTAAGAGTACTTTTTGTACTTGTTTATCTCTAAATTGCACATTTTTCGTGTATGATAGCTCAATTAGTCGGGTAGATGATGTATAAGAAATGGTACTTCTGTAAAAATTGTACTTCTGTAAAAATTGTACTTGATATTCGAATTATCACATATTCTAATTGATTTTAACTAATATCGAATATTCAAAAAAAAAAAGAGTTGAGTATATGAAAACAATTTTTTCCTTAACTTTTCATCATCACGAATTTAGACATTGAAACGATCAGCTTGGTGTGGATAATCATAAGTGAACATGTGACATCCACATAGACTACCACACTTCTGATCGGAATCTTTCATATTCTATCACATAAGTTAAACTTTTCTTTATTATTATGCATGAAACAAAAATGTTTTTAAAATAGCCGAAAAAATCAGTATATCATATCATGTCACTGTGTTTGATTGCAATATTTTGTAGGAGAGATCATAGGCTATCTTCAAAAAATTAACTCGATATTCTAGAATGCTTCTGTGCTGAGTTATAGAAAAAAAGTCAAGTTAACGCCAACGTTATTTTTTCTCACTTATTATATTGATTTCTTGTGTTCATAAGAAAAATATTCGACAATTTATTAATCAATTGATGATACTTTTTTCTTGAAGAGTGACATGGCATTATAAATATAATCTTAATACTGACATTCAAAAAGGTGTTCAATTGTTCGGACAACTTGGAAAGAGCTTTTATCAAGCAGAATGGAAGTCAAGACATGAAAGACCAATCATTTTAATCGAAATGGATCATGAAACTGCATATCGTGAAGCATTATTTTATATTCAACTCAATCATAATGATCACATTATTCATACATTTGGTTTCGTCAATAATGACCGTCACTTGTCAATGCTGCTGCAAGAACGTGCATCTTTTCATAATCTGAGCATTCTGTTACAAGAGGATGGATTTCAACCTTCACAAGAAGTACTTATTGAAATATTTGGTCAAATTGTTGATGCCATGATTTATATTGCTGGGAAAAATATTGTTCATGGTGATTTATGTTGTCGTAATGTACTTGTCTTCAAAATGAACTCAAATCAACGAGAAGAAAATCTGGTTAAGGTAACGAATTTTCATAATGCACAGTACATTGATGAATCATCAAATGACAATGATCGACTAATCATTCCCGTACGATACTGTGCACCTGAAATTCTACATACTCGAGGTCAATCAAATTATTCAGAAGCATCAGATGTCTATATGATGGGTATGCTCATGTGGGAAGCTTATTCACAAGGAGAAATTCCTTATTCAAATATGAGTAACAATGAAATTCGACAACGAAGATTAGGAGGTGAACAATTACAGCAACCATCTAAATGCCACACTGATGAGTGGACACTAATTACAGAATGTTGCCTCAAAGAACCAGAGACACGTTGGACATTTTTCCAATTGCAAAGTCGACTATCAAACATCAGAATAGAGTGAGTAGAATTAAGTAAATATATATAGAGTACTAATATAAACAAATCTGTATTGCTCAGACGAACTACGTAGGACATCTTTGAAATAGTCGATATTGATTGATCTTATCAATTTATTTATTTCCTCGTTGGAAACAATGCTAAATATGTTTGAATGAGAATTAAGATCTTCCCCCTTCACAAACCGATTTCAGCCGAGGTACATCCAAATTGACTGAAATTTTCAGAATATGTTGGTACTGTACTGGAGAGGCTATAGTAAAGTTTTCAGCCCTATATCCCGATGTTGACCAGAGATGCTCGCCAAACAAGGGTCAAAAATAGCACATTTGGCAACTCAAATCTCTCTGCCCAGGATCATTCTATATATTTATTTATTTTTGTTTGAAAGAGGATGTCACAATGCAGAGCATGATCAGGCCATTTTTTTGAATACTTACTTTTTAAGTGCAGAGAAGAGATCAAAAGTTCAATGACTAAACCAATTCTCTAAAAATTGGCGCCAATTTATATAAGCGTCTATATAAAAGCAAAGCTTAATTTAAAAAAATGACCTGGTCATGTCCTGCATCTTGGCATGCTCTTTCAAACAAACAAAAATTTAAATATAAAGTACGAGTCTACACAGAGAAATTTGGAATGCGACATCGAAAAAGCATATACTGAGAAAAAACGAAAAACATTTTCTGTTTTTTCTGAAAGCAGCATATTCCTCGAATAGGGAATGACGAAACTTTTCAAAAATCTTGGGAAAAAAAGAGATGCCGACTAAAAAACTTGATCGTTTATGAAAGACCAGCTGACGGGCTATCTTCCCATATGTTAATTCTCAATTTCAGAATTTCTAACGAAAATTGACTTTTTTCGAGCGGGACAGGGCTTAACAAAATTAGTATTCACATTCAAAATGAGTCATAACACTTTCAATTATGAATATAGTTTTTACTATATTTCTCTTTGTCGCAAGAGATATTTCATATAGAATTCATAAGTGTCGCTTGTTGTTTATATCTAGAAGATACAGCTTGTCATACTACGCACGTTATATTAGAATGCGGGTCTGACGAGGCAAGGTCCCCAACTGTCCAATTGCTTTTGAGTTCGGACCCTGTGCATAAGGTAAACCCCAGTGAAGTATGAAAAACTCCAAAAGGATAACGGCCTTTAGGCCTTCTGTTCAGAGTTACAGGGATTTTACTGGAATTACAGCCTATGGCATGGTATTTACCAAAATATCGAATGACGATATTTCGGGTTGAGATTTTGCCCATAGATAGATCTAGTTGTGAGTAGAATGCCCCGAAAATTTTAGCTCAAAAGAATATTTCCTTCCCGAGATATTAAAATCTCAAAAATCACTCATATTTCACGAAAGGTGCTAGAATTTTCTGTTTTTTTTTACTTTTATATCTTGAGAAGGAAACATTCTTTTGAGCTGAAATTTTCAGGACATTCTACTCACAACTAGACCTGTCTATGGACGACATCTCAACACGAAATATCGTCATTCGAGTGGTTGGTAAATACTATGCCATAGGTTAAAATTCCAGTTAATTCCCTATAACTCTGGACAGAAGGCCTAAGGGCCGTTATCCTTTTGGAGTTTTTCATATCTCACTAGGGTCTACCTTATGCACAGAGTCCGAACTCAAAGGCGGTTGGACAGTTGGGGACCTTCCCTCGTTAGTAGTCATTTGAAAATAATCAGCTATTAACATTAAAAAGTTCTATTTTCCATCTGAATAGTCTCCAATCTCCTTCAAAAATTGTTTTTCGATACAGATTTTGCCAGAATGTAGTAGAAAACAAAGTTTTTTTTGTGGAACCGAAAGATAAGCCTAGTAGAATCTCATTGTTTTCTAATGTTCTTAGAAATTAATTAGACAGCCATCATTTCAAGCACCGGATCAAATATCAATGGTTTAATTGGTCGTCAGTATCTATTCGTCTTTTTATTGGTGAAGAAACACGAAGAAAAAATCTAATATAAGAAAAAACGATGGTAGCAATGTGAGGATAAAATGAAATGCGCCAACTCAGTAAACAATTCGGTGAAATGACATCCTAACATATCTTTAGTCTATAAGCGAAATTTTCAAAATTTTTCGAAAAAAAATGTATTGATGAGTTCAGTATATGCTGACGATTTTGCAATCGAAGTGAAGAAAAATGTAATCATATGATTACTAACCGAAAGTCATTAGATCAATAGAATCATAGAAATGAGATCGTCAATCTGCATCAATGACATACTGATTAATAAATCGAAATATGAAGCATTATTAATCATAATAGTTCTCATTTGACTTTCAAATTTGTAAATTCAACCAATTCTTCCCTCGAATATGTTAGCATATTCTGAAACTTATAATCAAATTGCTCGGTGAACTAATAATAAAAACAACACATATGCCATAGGTAACAAAGCACGTGATCGTCTATTTTATTCTTCCATTCTTTCATTAATAAAAAAAGAACTTCGAAGAATTCTTCTAATTTAATTTTTGCTTTCTTTTTTACAAGGTATAACATATCATAAAAGTATTGCTGTTATAGCTTGTAATATTGAAAAATATTGATTTATGGAAAAGCAGAATCAATGGTGAAAATTCAAATGGCTTGCTAATGCTGCTAAAGCAGAGCTACAAATAAAAGATTGATAAATCGAAGGAATGATTTTTAAAAATATATCTTGATATTACAATGAATTTTCGTTCATCTCATAATGAAGCTGATAACTATTCTAAAGGTGAATTTAATCGATGGATGTAATAGTTAAAACAACTTAATTTGAAAATCATATCTGTACTATTTAGTAGATTAATCAAAAGCAAATAGCTTCTTATTAATTTAATTGCAACTCAAGACAAGAAAATGAAAAGCAAGATGCCAGATTCTACTGTTCATGACATATTTTCAAAAATGATTGGTAGTGTTACAGTCGATGGCAAAGGTCTTCTATCTAAGCATAACACCAATGATTCGAATTATGAATACGTTCTTGGCGAACAGCTCGATTCTAAAGGTTGATATATGTCTTATTTAAAATCAAACAGTGTGATGCACCATATAATATATTCTTTGGTTTTATACGATCTCAATCGAGTCAGAGTAGGATTTTCATTAATTTCTCTGTTTTACTTGTGGACGATTAGGTTACAATAAATTATATCAACATGGTACACGCATTGGTAATTCTAATCTGCATAGGTAAAATAGCAACGAAATGTAACATTTGATTGTGAAAAACGAAACAAATTGAATTATAGTGCAACAACAAAAACAGAAGGAACATATGTAGAGTTAATATTAACCAAGCACCGCTTCATTGGCCATTTTATAATCGTGTTAATTGACACGAATGAATGTTCAATAATTCTTCAATCTCTGTTACATTTAGTAAATGAGATTCAGACTGACTTGTTGATAGAATGAAGGTCATAGCATTGATCTATGTAGTATTCATAAATTAATACTACAAATTTTTTTTTCTAATAATGTTCGCACCGATACGACAGCATCAAATAGTAATGTGCAATATTATGTAAAACAGTCTGTTTTATTAAATTACTTTTTATAGGCTTAACAAAGAAATAGATGGACAGCTTAACAAGGAAAGCATTTTGGTTGATTCTATACCTTTGAATGCATTTTTTTTTGACTGAAGACAATACCACTTAAGACTTGAAGAACAGAAAATAATCTTGCAACTTTTTTTGAAAAAAAGCATGAAATTTCCGATGATAAAACGAGCATTGGCATCAATGTATTTCGATGACTTTGACAAGAAAAATCAAGTTCACAATATTTATTTGATTACGTAGTTATCAGAATAACAAATGTCGTCTTCAAGTAGTAAGATACATGTATTGCTTACCGTACAATATTAAATGTCTTAAGAGTAATAAGTAGTTTTTGTATTCTCTTACAAGGAAACATTCCCCGGGTGTCGGAACGCTTTTCAGTCGGAGTTTCACGCACCTTGTAGTCCTTAGTGAACTATGTCTGCCATAAAAAAAGTTTGGGTTTCTGGCATATTTTTACTGAGATATCGAGTTTTTTGTAAATTTTCTCTATAGTGTCCCATTTTTTCAGCAAAGCTATTTTTTAATTTTGATCTAAAACTTCGTGTACATAAGGGCCTCAGCTAGGCTAGCTTACATAGAAAGTTTCAGAACTCTTGGGCAAAGTCTCTTCGAGACATAGAACTTTCAAGGTTCAGATCCTTTTTCATAAATAATATATATATAGTATGCATTTTTTGAAAGTTTCTTATCTCGGAGAGACTCGGTCGAAAAGTTCTGAATTTTTTACAGAAGCTAGTCTAGTTGAAGTATTTATGCACACGAAGTTTCAGGTCAAAATTCAAGAATACAGCTTTGCTGCAAAACTGGGACACTCAAAAAAATTTACTAAAAACTCGATATCTCAGTAAAAATAAGCCAGAAACCCAAACTTTTTTTATGGTAGACATAGTTCAGTAAGGACTACAAAATAGATGAAACTCCGACTGAAAAGCGTTTCGACACCTGGGAATGTTCCCTTGTTAATGTTATTGAGATCTATGAATATCCATATTTTGTGATCGTCATTATTTCCAGCTTTCTTCTCACATTATTATTTCTCAATATACATATATAGCACTCACCAGAATAGTAAACATCATGTGATTGTGTTAACATTGCTGTAGTCTTCCATTACTCGAAGTGTGTTTTATAACTAAATGCATGTTTATTATTGCTAATATGATACAAGTTAAATGGTCTTCCTAAACTAAAAGGACAGTTACACGAATAGACTTTCAGACTAACGGAACGGATAGATAATTGTATTAATAGAACTGAGCAATAGAATTGTTGTCACACCGAAGAGTCATTCAATTTAAGCTATTACTTATAATGATCAGTATCTATAGCTTGCTAGCTGACGCTTTTTAAGGATCAGATCATAATACTACATGAAGACTCTGCCGTGACGACAATAAATACTGTTATGATCAATATTTGCAGCTCGTTTATATCCGACTAGTAGTGCGCCAACGACTAAGACACATACACTAGTAGAAAGGGTTTCGATTTTGGAGAATTTAGATCGAGTTTCAGGAATATATTTGAAAGGTGAGTAAGTAGTTACGTGTCGTTTACAAGCATTCGGCAGAGAAAAGATGATGAAGTATTACATAATGAAACAATTCTATGACAAAAAACCACTATTAATAATCTACCTTATTGGTCACATCTCTAAAACTGACGTATTTTTGATATTTTTCTACGACACCAAACATTTAATTCAAATCCAAATAATGATTTTAATAGCCAATGAAGTTTTCTATGCAGTGCATTTATGATGAAGTGTTTAGATTTTATTGACAAACATACGTTTTTATTCATAAAGGCTGAGTCCATCAACAACGTAGGCAAAGTAACTCTTTTGGTTAAAATTCAAAAACTAGGTTTTTGAAACGATCAACAAAATACACTGGTATTTTTTCGATATCTTCTAAGTTTTTATCTTGAAATATATGTTAAATATATCGTGTGTTTTATAGTAGTAGTTTTTTTCGTCTCAGTGGATTTATCATAGTTTTGTGTTGTAAGTTTCTCGTGCTTTGGCATTTACTTGTTTGGGCAAAGTAATCATAGACTATGAAAGCATCATAGTAACACCTACAGTTTACTTTGTGTTTTGTTAAGTTCTATTTGTCACATAGTAAAATATGGATATTTATAAGCTTGCAATTTATTTTTCGTTATTCTTTAGCAAACATCAAGTGAGATTTGACGAAATAATTAGTCGCATAAAAATTTTTGCGTCTACTTATTGTTGCAAATGTTGTTTATTATCTGGTGACCAATTAAATCGAAATACTCGAATCATATAGAAAGCAAGCAATTGTAGACATAATCGCCTCTAAGATTTTATCATTATGGATCCTCAGGCGACCACATGAAGACCACGTACTCGCCCATCATCCATGCTATCATGATCTCCTATTATGAAAGTGTTTGAAATCTCTGACTAGATGCTGTACGATGATATATAATCAATAATTCTGATAAAGTTCATTTGATATCATTGAGTAGTCCACAAAAGAATGACTCTATGAACTTTCTAGTCGTTATCACATTTCATTTTAGCTCCATGTTATTTAAGACTCTTTTTTTTATTATAGTTAAGATCCTGGCTATGCGTTTTTAGTCTACTTGATATGTCAATCAATAACTTTCGTTGACTAGAGTAGAACGATGAAGCACAATGCTTACAAGTATCTGATAGTCAAGCTTTATCGTCGTTAATTTGGGATGGACTTTTGAGTGCACAAAAATAATACATAGGTTTTCAAATACTATTGATGCATTATGCTTTCGCTAAATAGTAGACATTATACTACTTTTCTCCAATCTCTTACAGGTTTACTTTTCTAGTATTTTGCTTATCTGTTAATTCTCAGTCAAGATGGAGCTCTGCAGTGCATAGTCGAGATGGATGCGAGAGTCCAACGACATCTCGCACGATTGTTTTTGCCCATACAAGCGTTTGTCAGAGCTTTTCGGGACGTATGCTATATCATTCTCATCGTTACGGTGGGCTACAAAAACATGAAAGATACCAATTTGGCTTTACGAAATTCGTTGATAAAGCGAAACGAGACTGATCTGTGCAATGTACCGTGATGTGAGCAATGTTACATACTGTCTCGCCAGTCTCTCGTATTCTAACGACCGTAGACAATGTGATACGATACCAAGTAGTACCCTGCAACTAAAATTGATTGAATGAGTATGGCTGTATTGGTAGTGCAACGTTTGTCTTTGAATTATGAATTTATGACGTATTTTACATAGTTGATGGTGTGAAAATGGTGCAAGCACAGTCCGTTTCAGAATACTTTAAAGATTCATTTGAGTAACCGTAGTGTATGATAAATGGATTGTATTCGACTGTTCATGCTATAATAAATTATCTACCATATTTCTGTGTCTGACCAAATGCTGTAAATACACACAGTTTACGATCTGTATTTTCACTGCTTACTACTGTAAAATTGACGTGTTTTCACGTTTACTGACTGAAAACAAGTCGTAAATGTTATCCATTTTGAGCAGCCTAAAGATGAGTAAAGATTCAGAATACCAAAGTTTCATAGCATCGAGACAATGTAGATACGAGTACACAGAATGTCTATTTGAATAATGCTCTTCGAAATGGACTATCAATTGAACAAATAATACTCGTCATTATAAGGGTGTGGCTGTGAGCTTGTGCGTAAGGAAAAGATAATTCCCACACTGACATGCATCCTCAAGTATAGGAAATATTTCAATTTCTCTTTTAACATAATCATTCTTGTTCATGCGACATGAGTATCAGAAAAATACTAGCAATCAAATAAGCTACACGAAAAAGTATATTTGTTTAAATTTTTCGATGCTTTGAATGTACTACAGAAGATAAATGAAAGTTCGAAAGCTGTGCTTTACTTCTCTTCAAAATGTTAACATAAACTCGAATAGATAAAAAGTTAAGCAAACTATTGATATCAACATCAATTCAAATATCTTTTCCTAAAACTGTTCGGTAGTATTGTAGATAAATGTATCATTCTGCATTCAAATTTGTATAACTTTATGACTGAGCAAAGTAATATCTTTATAGTCAAAACAACCATACATGTTATTGACTAATGTAATATTAATTGTCTTGAACAAAGCACTAGATATTAGCAAAAATAATTAAGTGATGTTTAAAAAATTCGTACAAATTTTTTTCAAGGGAATATACTTTTGAAGATAGAATCATCTAATTCTTTCTAATTTTTGCTGATTTATAAATATATATAAACTTTATTGAAAAAACAAAACAGCAAGTTTTATTTAGTGTGGAGTTGGTTTATGACCATCAACATAATAGTTTCGAGTAGCTTGTGGTAAACTAAATTCTGCGCCTTCAAGATCTTTTTTTAGAATAATTTGACAACCTAAAATACAAGAAATGATTTAATCATTTTAACATGTATGATACAATATATTCTGGAAGATTTGTACAAAAAAAAGTATTTCACTGACAACAGAAAAATCTGATTAGACAGAGTTTAGGCAATCCATAATTATTGGACGTTAGAAATAGATGATATCAATTCATACAGAACAGTATAATGTTATATTGTATTGTACTTACCTAATCGCGAATTATCCTTTAAAAAAGGAGCTAAATCCAATTGATCTTCTTCTCTATGAAAAATACAATAATCAAAATAGAAAATATTCACCGGAAACATTTTATCATGAGCGGCGCAAAGTCAATTTTTTTAGGAAAAACAATAAATTCTATAATAGGCTCATTTGCCCTCCGATCCACTTGTGATTTTATCCAACAGCAAAAGATTTTTTCAGATAAATCGAATTTTTTTCAAAAGCATAAAATTTGAAAGCTTAAATATAATTACACTTGATGATGCATTACGTGCTTAATATTAGCATAACAATGCTTATTATTAAAAAATAATTGAGGTAAAACTCAAGCTTTTCTGTCCATTATCTTCCGTTTAATAATTATTGTGTTCTTGCTTTAATATTCATCTATAGATGTTATCTGAGATTTAAATAATTATTCTTTTTTCGGAAAAATTGAAGACATAACAATCAGTTGAGAAGATGGAGGTGATGTCTTTCAGATTGTTTATTTCACTATTTAATATTTGCAGCTAGATGATCTTTTCTCTGATTGTGAAGTATTTAATACCTATACTTGTTTTTTTAGACATTTTTATTTCAAAATTCAAAGATCTAAATTGTAAATTTTGTTGACACGAAAACAAAAACCACATTAAATATCGTAGCTTCCTAATTGCGACCAAAAATCAAACCAATCAGCAGACCGACAATGTGGGTGAGGGCGCAAATAGGTGTGATTTTTGGTCGCAATTCGGAAATAGCCTTAAATATGGATTAATTGGACTTCTATTCTTTTGATCAAAGTAATCAAGTATCAAATAGTCCATCTTAGAAAAATGGCAGTTGATTTACGGTTACGCTATCAATCTTTGTCCAATAGTAAAGTCTCAATATCGGTTAGCCTGCACAAAAGAAGTTAAAAATAATTAAAAAATCTATTGTATATTATTTAAATAACTCCATGTCAGATATATATATAACGGCTTGTCCACGTAACACGCTACTTCGGTGATGAAGTTTTTGAAAAAGTTTTTTTCGAGATCGACCCATCTCGACGCATCATTAGATGTAGTTTTTTGCACTGATTATGAATTTAATATTCTTTCTTGAAAAAAATCGCATTTTGGCAACGAAAACGGTGTTTTAAACTTTTGAAAAATCGTATTTTTAATTTCTCAAGCGAGAAATTTTTTTTGAAAACGTCTGATTATCATACCATTCGATACAGACTTTAATTCTCTACAAAATAGCGTATTTATTTTTAACTTTCACTCCCGAAGACAAATTTTACATTGTTGTAGAGTTTTCAACTTTCCATACTAATAACGAGCTTCTGCTTCGCCTTAGCTACTTGATTTTTTGAACAGAGATTATACGTAGAGAAAAGACCAATTGCTGTAAAAATCAAATAGATCTAAGCACGTTAAGTGACCCAAAATTGATCGACAAAAAAGAGTGTCACAGCGTTACGTTTTCTTTTTTCATTTTTATATGAATAACGAGAGCTAGGGGAAAATTTTTTTACCATTGGAAAGCTTGTTTCATACTCTAGAAAGGTGGTTCCAGGCCTACTTTAATTGGAGACCGTCGTTCGCAGAGAATTGAAAGATGAGTCAGAGCGTTGCAAACTCAGGGTCCTTTTATGTCACAGTGTTCCGTGACTATAAACCATTTCTGTACACTATAGAGTTCAACCAAAAAACATCAAATTTATAGTATAGATAGAACTCGTCGAGCTGCGTCGAATGGCGTTTGAATGAACTTTCTAGCTATCATTGTTCTCGAGATATTTCCAAAAAAAGTTTGCCAAAATGTCACAGCGTTACGCTTGGACAGACCGATAAACAACAAGAAATGTATTCATCAGCATAGCAATCAACAATATCATGAAATTATAAGTAAAGTAATCATACTATAGTGTACAAAGGTGGTGTGCACATTGGCGGAAGCAGTAAGACTCTATTACTTTTCCAAATACTTTCGCTAGTCTTTGCAGTATCGATGCGCCGCCCATGGAGTTTTTTTTTTCTTTTTTTACTCACTCTTCTTTTGGTTCAGGTAATTTATCGAGATATTCTTCTTTTACATAAACATGACATGTTGAACAAGCTAACGATGCTTCACAAGCCCCTAAAATTCAATAGAAAAACAAAGAGAAGTGAACAAACATTGTATATTATTAAAAAAAAATATTCTTATTTAATAACCTTCTATTTCTATACCATAACGATGTCCCAAATATAAAAGATTATCACCAATTTTACCACGTATTGAAATACGTTTGCCATCTTTACTAATAAAAGCAATGTTAACTACTTCATCCTCTGATTTCGGATCTTGCCATTCATAGTCACCATGATATCGTACAGCTATGAAAGAATAAATTTTAATATATTTTTACTTAATGAATTAAATGACACGATTGAAAAACACCGAAAAGATATAATTAAAATATTATTGTGGGGGCCGAGAGAGCGGCGTTCCTCCGAAGATTGATTTAGCTCTGTCGAAGTTCTAAATTATCTCTCCGAGAGATGAAATCTATACAGAAAACCATATCAATCGACAGGTCCCATTTCTTTACTATAGGCTCCTATATTTATTAATCGTCTTCCAAGAAACAAAATATAGCGTGCACTCATTCAAAACAAGTCGATCTTGCGTTTATATAAAAGAAAACAAGATTACAATAAACAATTGACATTCTCAAGTCTGAGTGTTGATCATCAAAATAATCAGTTTCTTCTAAATTATTTCAAAAAAATGAACCTGTAATTAGACTCAGAGTTTTATTATGTAAGACAGTAATGAAGATGTCATTTAAATATTCTTCTAAAATTTGTTCAAATCTGAAGAAAATGAATTATCAGTAAACGTAGCCAAGTTCAGTAATGTTCAGATTATGAAATGACATGTCTTATTAATATATATAAACCCGATTATTTGTTAACGATGCAACCTCACAAAACTAAAACACATGTATCTCAAGATTATGAACTCTTCTAGAGCTAATTTTTATATGTTATATATATGTTAAACTATCCTAGGTACTTTTATAAAATCATTGCTAGAGACTTGTGCAGAAAAACTATCATTTACAACCTAGTGGTAGCGACATGATACAAAAAAGCACGTCGACGTTTACTTTATGCATTTTAGTTTAGAAAAACTTCGAAATGAGGCAGCAGCTTTTAAAACTAGGTAATTTATTACATTCTGTAGGTAACTCTTGAGGTTAGAAAATTTCTATCACGTGTTTTTTTCTGAGCATGCCTAGATTTCACAAAAAAATCGATTTACTTTACGTCAGCTACGTGACGAAGTACAGATAAATGTTCTTATAACCGAATAAGAAGTTCGAAATCAATGCCACACGGTATATATCCTTCTTCAAAATCTCTAGATGATAGTAAGACAAAAAATTCTGTTTCAAAACTTTATTGGACCTCTAGAAGACCATTTTTAATGATCTTGCTGAAAGTTTCACCATAGATATGGTTCGTAACGTCAAGTCTACCGTGAAGTTTTCAAATTTTTTCTCATATGTTTAGAGACTTTTGATGAATAGTCAGCTGAAAGAGCCAACATTTTAGCATATGTCTATGCTTAAAAAAAAATTATTTAGGAAATGATCCTTATAAACAATCAAAGTCAAATAAAAGATGGGTATGTCTTGTTTTGCTTGAAACGTCCCATAACTGTATATCCTCTTTCTGAAAGCATCAATTTGATTTGCAGCTCAATTCATTACTTTTACATATGCAATATACTCTCTCTCGGTGCAGAAAAATCTAAACCAAATATATCAGTTTGCAACATGAAGATTCTTGAACTCGATTACATATATTTGAAATTAATATTCCTCAATTATGGAAAATTGTTCTAGCTTTTTTTGCAAATCCTCAAAATTTTGTTAAGACAATACTCAAAAAGAAAAACAATAGTTGTCAATTCGCCTCTTTTACAATATATTTTTCAAAGATTTTATTGTTTGATTTTAAATTTTCTTTTCAATGTTTTCCTGTTCACCAAAACTCACCCTATAATTCGTATTCTACCTGTTATTAAGGGATTTTTATATAATCGATTTGTTGTACGAGTCCGTAGAGAAGAAAGAATAGTACGACATATTATATTCATTTGTTTTTTACTAATATCTTGAAACAAAAAAAAGAAGTTTATCTATTTAAGTTCTATGTTTTGTTTTTGTTTTTTTTCTTGGTAAGTTAACTTGAAAACAATCATTTTACAAAATCTACATAAGAAAATGTTGTCCAAATGCAACATTATGTTAATAAAGTAATAGGAAGCAGAAAAGAAAACAAGAAAAGAAAAATTCACAGCATTATCCAACTTCAATCAAAGTTACACGTTCTTCGAGAAAAATGGCACGCGAAAGATTGAAAAAAAAAACGAATGTTTTTTTTTAATATTTAATTTAATTATTAAACAGGTTGTTGTTTAATATCAACTGTAGTTGTTTGATCCGATGATTGATTATTATTATCAATTTGTTGTATTGGTCTTGTTGTTGTTGTTGTTATTGCGTTATTATTATTAGTTTTATGTGAAGCATTTAATATTTGTTGTAATTGAGCTGCTGTTATGGTAATCTTGAAAATAAAAATGGAGAAAACTTTTTCTATACTTTTTTTCAAGGTTAGAATAAAATCTTACATGAGCTGATGTAGTAGAACGTTGTTGTGGTTGCATGGCATTTGGTGTTGTTGACACATGTACATTTTTTGCCGGTGCTGTTGTTGGCTGTTGTTGTTGCTGATGCATATTCTGGAAAGAGACCAATTTAAAATAAAATTAAGCAAAAAAAAGTTATTTTTATACTTCAGCCACTTGAGATGCAGCTATTTGAATATATTGAGCTGGTGCTTGAATTTGATTTTGCTGAGATAAAACTGCGTATTGTTGACCAGAATTCTAGAAATAAAATAAAAGCATATAGAGATATTGTTACTAACAATTGTTGTAAGTCGTAAAAGGCAAGTTCGCGCTTAGAAAACAATAATCCAACATGGGCTCTTTTATTATCTTAATTTACGACATAGTATCTGCCTTTTGAACTCGTCTTTGAGGCGTAAATAAGGAATTTATGAGAGTAGAATAATCCTGAGAGACTTTGTATTGATATGTCTGCGACAATAAGTTATACTTATTAGATTTATAGTACTGATTTATTTGTAAAACAAGATTTTATACGAAAATATGATTCACAAAATGAATACATCTTTCTAGACATACAATTGTGGACAAAAACACCTACTAACCATGAAGTGAATGCATGCGTTCGACAATAAATTCTGATCACAATTACCATTCCGCCCTTCATCAGTTAACATTTATTGGAGTTATGATTCAGATATCACCTTCGCTTTATGCCCATCTTATCAGTGTCCGACTCGGATCGGGTCGGGTTGCGAAAAATTTATTCGACCTTAGGTCAGATTGGATGGAGTCACAAAAAATTAGCCCATGTCAGACACTGCACCTTATCTCAATCATGTTAGTACAAATATTTTCGTTCAACCCTTCATTCGATAGCTCAAATATCGTAGCTATCTCTAGTCCGAATTTTGTTAGAAATCTCTTTACAATAACTAAGATATTGTCTTCTCATTAAGACTCAGTTGAAGAACAAATGCTGGTCTTTAGTAAGATGAATTTTATTCGCGATGACTTTGATCAATTCATTTGAAAATTTTAGTAGAAACTTCTCGTGAGACGATAAGTCTATTCTGAAAAATTTTCGAACTGTTACACTGAATGAAGTCGCTTTTAACGGTAGCACATCAACTCACTGTATTCAAGGCATGCTAATTGCTAAGATCTTGAGTATACTTCACGAACTTTGATGATAATAAAGTAGACGTATGGGACTATCTTCGTTGAATATGTTTTGAACAAGGGAAAAAAAGATGTATAAATCACAACTCTAATACATGTAAATCTATAAAAGGCGAGTTGCTGCTTGCAATCAGAACTGATTGTCGGACACATACTCAAATTATCAGTTCAATGTCATTGTGAATAGTGGCACCTCATCAAAGGCAGCTACTTTTATTCAGGATTGTATATACTACAGATATCTTATCATTTATTCAATATGAGAATATACTTACACCAATGGTAACAAGTGGCGATTGTATTGTTGGAGATAATTGTATAACTTGTCCGTCTAATTATAAAAATATAAACTAACGAGGGAACCGTTTCAAGTGATTCACGCCGATTTTGCTTATATTTTGCCCATATGTAGGGGTCAGTATGCTAAGAAAAAGCCTAAGAGGATTTGGGCCCATGTTGCTTCTTTCGAG
>CAJNSZ010001569.1:0-24692 GCA_905329745.1 Rotaria sp. Silwood2 | reverse complement strand
ACAACTCTTCTTGGCGTACACGATAACGTCTTTTTCTTTTTTCTTCGATAAACATGAAAAAACTGCAAAGAAAAGGGAGTATAGGATGCATCTCAGTTTCCAACATCTCCTGAATTTCTTCAATTCCTTGATCTAGATAATGGTCAAAAGAAGTTGATTCACGAAACATGGACATATCTTGAATTCTTTCATTTTTATTTGAATTGTGAATTCGTGGATCGTGGAGTATCTCAGTTGAGTTGATTTGTGACTTGTTCAAGTCCAGCTAAAAATAATAATATCTTAACTTTTCCAAAGTCATTCAACTACAACTAGACAGATTTCTATCGTTAGACTACAGAGAAAAACTAGGTAACGTTATACATGAATAATCGATAATTTTCTTTTAATAATCAGGTATTTTTTTGTGAAGAGAAATGAGGTATGAAAACAAATAAAAACAACTGATGGAGATGACATCTTGCCGTCTGAAGGAATTGAATTGACTTGACTTGCCTAACTCTGTGTTGCAGATAATAGTTAAAATACTATTCATCCAAATTTTATTAATTCCATTGAAATTATTGCTTCTCAAGAGAAATAACGAAAAAACGATAATATCATTACAGTTTTCGTACAGCAAAACAATGAATTCAATGAGACTTCCATTAGTCAGTACCCAATTCAATATCTTTTTTTTTTTTTTTTTAAATCAGACGGATTTCAGATTCAACAGTGAAGAAAACACACACACAGTTGCATTTATAAATATATATATACATATTGATATTTATATATATGATTATAGTGATCAAAGGATAACAACCATCGCAATAAAAACATAATAACAAACGAAATAGGAGAAAAATGATATCTAAATAACAAGCAGAAAAAATATATATTACATTTAAACTTCAGCTCTTATTGATTAGACTAGTCCCATTTTAATTTATCTTTGTTTATATCATAGTCATCGGCACCGGTTATGAGTATGGCAAATAATCACATATGTTTATTTGTTAAAATAAACGGAATTTCAATCGAATACTTTACATTAATGGATTTTTTATTGTATTATAAATACTTTTAACTATATAGCGAGGTATCATAGCTGTAATAATTGTTAATATACTTGTAAACCAAAATCGACCTTGTCGAAATGTTTCATATGACACTTTATATGGACTTTCACCTGGAATACATTGAATACATGTAGCATCGAATATCAATGTAAAACCAAGAAAAACTAGTAAACTAAATGCAATTGAAGCTATAACTGACCAATCTATTCGAGATGTTTGTAAAAGAACATGTATTAAAGATGTTACTATCATACAGAATGCCATTGCAAAACCAAATGATGATACATCCATATATGATTCATGTCGATAAGAAAAATATCCCATGAAAAAAATCACTGTACTTTGCCAAACAGCATCAAAAATATTTATCCAATATGACCACATCCGATAACACCTAGCATGAAGTGTATATTCGTATAATTGAGGTTCATACAATGCTCGTTCAGCTGGAACATGTTGATCGAATAGAGCAGCAGCACACTAAATATTTAATTAGTTGTTTTCGAAAAATAATTCAATGCATTATTCTTACCTGTGGGAGGACAGTAAACAAGCTTGAATATAGAGTAAGATCTACAGAAACAAGAAAAAAAACAACGAGAGTATAATATCTTCAATGTGAGCACTAATCAAAACTGACCTTAAAGTGTTCACTTTACGGAGGTACTCGTTATTGGAAGTTTTTTCGTTTGTTTTTTTTTGCAACACTCAAGTATTTCACTACAATCACTTTTCGGTTGCGCAAAATGGTCTTTTTCGTCTTTTCAATAATTTATTAATTTAACTTTTTTAATCAGAAATATATCAACAAGTCTTTGGTGTTACTAGTTGTTGACACAAAAGTGGCAAGATAGTACGTCAAGCATTGTTGCTGCTATCTAATGTTGTTTCTTTTTTATTTTAAAAATACACGGTTAGTCCATGTACTGTTTTCTATGTCCTATGACCATTTATCGCAACGCAATATACGTGATATCATTTTTCTTCGTTCTGCGCATGAGTTACGGAACATATGTTAACCAAATTACAGAGGTTATAATCACTTATGGGATCAGAAACAGGCACCCATAAGGAGGTACTCATTCTTAGCAAAATTCGCTTGGGCGTACTATATACCAACCTGTATAAAGAGGTGGTCATTATGGAAACACACTCATATAGAAAGGTTTTACTGTACTTTGAAATAAATCTCATTCGAAAAAATATCACAGTCATCATGATATGTATGTATATAAAATAAATAACTTCTAAGTATCTTAGTTTCGATAAAATTCTTATGCTGTTCGATGCAAATTCCTTTATAAATATGAATCAATTCTTGAATATACTTACATAAAGAATGAAGTGTAACAGCACCAGAAAATCCATTATATAATTGATGATAAAATATGACAAATACATAAGCACAGTTATGCATAAATGTATAAAGTATTAATTCACTTGTTCGAGTAAAACACCAAGCACCATGAACAAGTAAAAGACGACGAAGACATTCAAAACGATCAACAGCAAAATCTCCAGCAGCTACTGCTTGTGATCCTTCACGACCATAAACAGCAACACCACAATGAGATTCACGAATCATTCCAACATCATTTGCACCATCGCCTATAGCTAATATTCGATGTTTAAATACAGATTTAGCAGCAGATACAAGTTCACGTTTTTGTGTTGCTGATACTCGACAAAATATTACTGATTGACATTGGCTTGCAGCTTGCATAAATTCTTTTGGTTTATATCGAAGAATAGTATCTTATATATTCAAAACAAAATAATTTCTAAAAACATAATATAAAAATATCTTACTTAAATCATCACCAGTAACAACAAGTGAGACAGGTAATTTTTGTGCAGCTATAACTTCACTCATTCGAGTTATTGTTTCACTAGTACGTATTTCATCTGGAATAGCTTCATCACGAGTATCTATTTTATTAAAATAATCAATTCAAATAGCTTCATAATAAAAAACATTAATAAAATACGAATGAAACTTACGTAATTGTTGATTCATTTCAATTAATTGTGAACTATAATAAATCATATGAGTATATTGATTTAATTGTGCTTGAGCTGATGCACTAAAATCCCATGTTATTGTTGCTGGTGCATTACTCTATAAATAAAAAAAAAAAAAAAAAAAAAAATGATAGATAATATTTATTATAAGAAAAACAAGAAATTTTCTTAAAAACTAACATTAGTCATAGAAGTATTTTCTGATGATAATGTTTGAGGAATATTAACTAATGATGCAGCTTGTGCAGTACTTAATGCTGTTGCTTGTTTATCACCAGTTAAAAGCCATATTTTAATTCCAGCACATCTTAATGTTGCAATAGCTCTTGGTACACCATCTTGTAATTTATCTTCAACAGCTGTTAAACCAGCTAACATTAAATCAACTTCAATTTCAGTTGCAACATCTGATATAGCTTCATCACGATTTTCAAGTGAATTAGCTGCATGTTGATATCGTTCAAACCAATCTTCATATTCTCTTAATGTTAATTGTTTATATGCAACTAATAATGATCGATATCCTTGTTCAGCAAAATTTAAACTATGTTGTTCAATTATTGTTTTCATATCCGTTTCATTAAAACTACTTAAATGTGGCCATATTGATGTTTCAGCACCTTTTATAAATAGAAATATTTGATCATTTAATCGAACAATAATTGACATTCGTTTTCTTGTTGAATCAAATGGTAATAAACATAATATTTCATAGTCAATATCTTGTTTTTCTGTATTTGTTGAATTAATATAACGAACAATAATATTTTGTGCAGAACGTGATATCATTCTAACACCAAAATTTGATGCTGTTTGACAAAGTACAAGATCATCAGCATTATCACCTTCATATTTTGGTTGATAATCAATTCGATGCATAAGTTCTTGATGTTCATGAACAATAAATGATGTATTACATATTGCAAGTACAGTTAGAAAACGTTGAATTAATTCACAATTTTCTGATGGTAATTCAGAACTAAAATTAAAAAACAACATGAGTCTAGACTTAGGGTGATTTGAATCTTTCAACGGAAGACATTATGATTGGCATGTATTTTTGCTTCCAATGAAGTGAAATTGTAATATCGAGACAATTAATTTCATTTCGTAAATAAGCTAACTATTTAGCTGTGTACTTGATATATCAGAAAATGATGAATCGAATAGTTTCATTTAAGTAGAACAAATACATTTGTGGTCATTTTTATTTTCACCAACAATGTTTTTCGCCGATTGCAATATCGCCCAATGAATTAATAACCGAAAAAAGAGTCTGAATCAAGTCTGCTCAGTTCTGTATATAATATGTTATTTTAATTAACTCGTTCAGATTGTGGATTTGGTAATAGTCTAGAATACCCTTTAGAAAATGTCCTTCACGAAATGTCGCCAAGGTTTCGTCCTTGAAAAAATTTCTTCAGAGTAAATGTCCTTGGTGAAAATGTTTTTGAGAAATGGATCTTAGTTGCATGATCCTATGACAAAATGTCCTTTCAGTAAAATATGAACAATGCTTGGTAACAAAATTAGTAATGTAATTTAATTTATTATAACGGATTGCATTTTATTTTATTTTTCATTTACAAAAGAAGAAAAGAAAATGTAATTGTCCAAATACTCTTCAATGGCATCCACACCTAAACGCAACATCCACCCACGCTTCTTTTTCGTTCGTTTACTTGATTAATTCCACGTAGTAATAAGTCTTCTATATAAACAACTTTAATATCTACCTAAGTATGTTTGGATTATAGCGGCGTCTACATCCCATTAACATTATATTTAAAAAAAAACAACCATTGAGAATCAAGGACATTTTGCACCAAGGATATGTACTCTGAAGGACACTTTCTAAAGGACGAAATGTGGAGAACATTTTACATGAGAATGAAAAAGTGGAAAGGTTTCGCAAAGGACATTTTAACATCTATTAGTGAGTGTTTGTGCTTATTTGGATATAGGAAAAGGTGTAAATTTTCATTTCATCTGCGCCAATACCCACATCCAATTGAGATGGTAAACGATCAATCTGATAATGAACTAGTTAATTAAAATAAAATGTTG
Organism: Rotaria sp. Silwood2; assembly: GCA_905329745.1. Taxonomy (NCBI): domain Eukaryota; kingdom Metazoa; phylum Rotifera; class Eurotatoria; order Philodinida; family Philodinidae; genus Rotaria; species Rotaria sp. Silwood2. The sequence continues at coordinate 19,542 of CAJNSZ010001569.1, read as the reverse complement.
TCTATATAGAACCAATCTGATTTGGTCCAGACTCGTTTTCGCTTAAGAATTCATTTGGCACTGTTGGAATCGACAAAAATGGGCTAAATGATATTTTCTTATCTCCTAGGGTTAGTGCACTTTAATGACAACGGATATTATTTAATGGATATGAGAAGTTTCGATTGAATTTTATAGTTCATAGCTATAATTAAGATAATAATTTGTAAGACTAAAGTAATAGATTAAATGACGATGAAGGTCCCTGATAAAGAACATTCTGTATACTAGCATGTACGCCTACCATTCAGACTTTAGAACTGTCAATCTTTATACCAATACGGGCAGATTGAACGCACAAGGCTAGACTATCTCATTTAAGAAATTATTTTAGATAAAGTATCTAACATATTCTTATCCTGATTACACGAACATGTAGACATAGTGGCATCGGAATCGCAGATACCAATGTAGCAAGATAGATTAGCTCAATCGTACACTATTTTAAAAAATCCCTTTCAAGAAAATTTGAATAAAATGATCCAATTTATGCTTGTACAGCTTCAATTAACCCTGGCATACCCACTTGAGATGCACCTGGACTCCAGTGAGATTCTTCTTAATGCTTTGCAATTGTAGTCCTAGATGGTAATCTTGTTTGTTCAGCTATATTTTAGAAACATCTAATACAGTACGTCGGCAACAACAATCAATCATGTCGATGCTGTAAAAGAATAGTTTTACTTCAGGAACAATAAGTTTCCAGGCATGTTGCATTTTGTCGAAATTTCAGTACTAATACGGAAAGAAATTGTGTCGAAACGCGCAAAACTTTCCTATAATATTCTTTCCTTGTCAACACACACGTTTCAGCAGAGTACAACGTACGTAGAAACATTTCGTTCCCCAAACCTTGCTTTGTTACATGACAGTCATCGTCAAAACGAAAAAATCTTGAGAATAGGAGATGGGAAGAAAACAAAAAAGATTGCGTCAATATCATTCAAAATTACTGTTGCTCTGTTTTTTCTTCTCAGATTCAAGCTCGTTCAGAACCATCATAGTTCCATTACAAAATAATGGTAATGTAGTATATTGTTTCTATTTTATCAGACTGGGGTCCATGCGGATCTCAGATGGTCAACAAGTGATAGTTCGAAAGATAGACGTGTTAGGTTTAAATCTATGACGAAATACTATCTAGCGTCTAAGTGTTTAACACGAACCTCAATATCAATTAGTTTTACATAAAGAAAAATGGTTTAGATTCAATGCAAATCCATACCGATCTGAATATTTTACACCACCAATTGACATTGCTTTGAATACAAGTTTATTTTGAGTTAATGTTCCTGTTTTATCAGAAAATACATAACCTATTTGGCCAAGATCTTCATTTATTGTAAATGTTCGACAACTAATTGGATGTTCATATTTCATATATTTATCTCGTCCAATTGTATACATTTGTAGAACACGAACAAGATCTAATGAAACATATAATGCTATTGGAACCATGACTTGAAATAATATTACAAAACGTAAAGCATTTGTAAAAAAATGACCAGCAACATTTTCAAATGGATTATCTACGATAAATGGAACAAACATCCAATAATCACCATATGAACGATCCCAACGAATAGATAAACCAGCAGAAATTAAACATAATGAAGTTAAAATTAAACTTGAGAAAAGTACATCACGATTAATATATCTTTCAATAAGTGCATGTTTACATATTGTATGACGAGATGATTTTATTATTTTTGTTTCATTACCTATTTTATGATCAAAAAATAAAATTAACAAAATAAAAATTGAAATCTTTAGGAAAACAAAAACTTTACCAGCATAAACAATAAGTCCATCAACATAATCTGTTATTCTTAATACACATCCACGTAAAAGAAAATTATTATTATCACATGGATGAGCATGTGTACTTGTTGATAGAAGAATTCTACCACAAAAATGATATATATCATCATTTGGTGGATCACATTGTAATTCAAAACTTGTTTCTTCAGGTTTAGAATAATTTAAAAAACAAGATGGAATACTCTTTTGTTTAAGATTTGTTTCACCATCAATAGCAGCTGTATCTAAATAACATGTACTTTCACAAGATGTTGAAGAAAGTAAGAGAATATCAGCTGGTACTATTTGATTTGTTCGTACTCGAACTATACTTCCAACACTTAAATCTTCCCATTTACATTCAATAAATGTTTTTGATGTTCTATTAAACAAAAACAAAAACAATTTATTATCAATATAAGAAAAAATCTTTAGTAGAACTTTACTTATCATAAACTTCAGCTATTTGTTTATTTATTCTTGCATCACTTCGCCATCGTTTTAAATCTTCGACAAGATCTTTAATAGCTGTGATTGTTAAAATAACTGTCAATGGTATAAAAGCGACCTAAACGAAAATATTTGAATAAGATATTTTTAATTATTATATTTAAAAACAACAAAAGTAATATTTACTGTTTTCGAAATAGCATTAATAATTGGTACCCAATTGAGTCCAATTAAAATAGCAAAATATACATTAGCTACACGATGAAATTGTTCAAAAATATTTTTCGGCAAAAATGTGATAATATTATAACGTGTTGTTTTTATACGATTTGTTTTTGGTGTATATTTTCCTCGATTTTTTATTGCCATCCATGTGGATGATTCAACATCTGATGAAGAATTATAATAAACTTTGTAAGTTTCACGTTCGGCTATTGAACGCTGTATATTATTTGCGTTATGTTTTTTTGCGACATGATAAGTTCGACGAAATGTTGGTACAGCAACACAACTACCCATTTAAAATGATGAATTTAAAAAAAGAAAATAAAGAAAACCAATTTGTTTCTTTTGATTCAGCTATAACAGAAAAAAGGCTGCATCAATGATCGAATGTCTACATACATATATAAATTGCAGTAGCAAATGTGGCGTATCCTGTGTGTACATTAGTTAATTATATAGCGTCACGAAAATTCTATTCTATTTACTGCATCGATCTGTTCTAACGAAAACGGTTTTACAAAAACATACTTAAAATCCAAGCAAATGCCTATAACAACAACAAAAAAATCAAAACTTGTTTTTAGGCGAAAAGAAGTACTTGTGCATTAATCAGACGTAAAAAATTATATCTTGAAAACTTTTTTTACCTTTAGTTGATTTGTTTTTCTTTTTTCTTACTTTTCTGTTAGAATTTCATGATATCGGCATGATCAAATATCTACTCAAGGAATCATTTTAGTAAAGAAAAGAAAAAAAGAAATTGCAATGTCACGGTTGTTACGATACGCGTATGTGAAAGAAATAATTCAACGTAGGAAAAAAAACGGACGACTGCCTGCGACAAAACAATAGAATTGTAAAAAGTCAATATTTTTTTGATCCATTGAAGTATCTCGAAAACAAGTCTAATATGATTTTCTTGCATTAAATATTTTTTATTGAGTTGGACCAAAAAAGGAAGAAAACAACACTGAGCACATGAAAAATAGCGAACTTATCTAAACGAATATAATCCTGAATCTAAATATTCGTTTTATTCTTATTTGAATTTAGTATTTTGATTAAGCAAGTGGAATATCGTATGACGCACTCACCTGTTCAGAACACACCTTCCCTTGTTATTTTACATCTTTTTTTGCGTTGTTCTTCATGCCAGTCTCGATGATTATGATCGATAACAACCACGGCTGTTTTTTTTCTTTCTATTGATGATTAAATACACGAACGACAAAGAGAAGGAAAAAATCTAAAAAAAATGTAAAAAATCCTATTTGAAGATATTCTTTTAGGCTTTTTTAATTTCGCCCAAGTTAAGCAATCCACCTTGACAAAAAATGGAAGGACATATTATCCAATGTCATATTATATTGAATACTTATTCGTATAAAAGTTATTATTATACATGAACTTTTGTAGTTTAAAATAAAACACAGACATTAACAAATTTGTTCTTCTATTAATTCTCTTGTTTCATAGACATGCAAACTATATCGTTTCATGAATAAGTATACTTGAATGTGTAAAAAAAAAAACTGAAAATAACAAATTATTTTTGCATTATCGTTAAAAACGTTTCTAAATGACCTTGTCTTCATAGGTTTTCTCCTTGTACATATGTTAATGAGTCTTTTTCATGTATACAGATTAAAATCACAATGTATTAACCTTCTTTATTGTCTAATATCAAAGGCGTTCTTTCTTTTTTTGCATTCAGCTAATCACTAGATATACATTCAATCATCATTTGACGATTAAAACAAACATTGACTGTTCCTATGCAGATTTGTCATAATAACATTTTAAAAAATACCAATACTTTCTTTTTTTCGTCATACTACATGTAACTGTTTACTTCAAATATAAATATTTTGTTTCATTCTACCAAGAATACGTATGACCGAAATACAGCTTTTGTCTTTTTTTCGTCGATTATCATACTCATAACATGATAACATATCAATACTGTGTGTCTGCTTTTTCGAATAAATATTTTAAAACACCTACGATATTCAAATAGTCATTCATTGTTATTTATTAGCTGTTTATAACAAGAGAGCAAAGAAAGAGAAAAGACGAAATTGTAAAACTGACGAAACCAGATGATTTACGTACTATGGGTTTTTCTTATGCAAGCAAAATCATATCCGGTTTGTATTTAAAAAAGAACAATAGACATTTATCATTTATTGTGAACGCAAAAAAATCTTATTATAGTTAAATGCAATATATGCTTATTCATGCTGAGGAAACTAACTGCGGAAATTAAAGCATTGTAGTTAGAAATAAAAAAATTCATAAAAAAACAAAAAAACTCAATTTTGTTTTTAAAAGACATACTTGCAAATTATACTCACTAGAATAACATTAACAGAACGAACGTCCTCAATCAGGTGCTTATGCCATTAAAATAAGAGTAAAAACGTTAGAAACGTGCAATCTTGTCAATAATAACGATTATGACAGAACTAAAAGAGAAAAAAAAAGGTAAAACTTAGCATAATTGTGAAAGAAAAACCATCGTTAATTTTTTTCATTTGTTCCAGTATCCTTACCTGGAAAAAAAATAGAACTTTCAATTATACTTTAATATACTAATGAGTTTAAAAGTTAAAATACGTTTGCTTATCCTTTGATAAAGTATTACTTATGACGTATATACGTTTCATAAATTAGTAACATTCTATAGTAAATTTTTTTATTTTGATATGAAAATGTAAACATTGTGCGTACCCCCTGAAGGGACAAATCATAGGTACGGCAATCATGTTTATATACACAGAGTATTGGAAGTACAAAGCCATAATTATTTATCTATCGAAAGTTTAACGTAAAAAAATGGCGAACTATTTCAGAGAAAGTTGATTCTATGACTCTGTCAATAAGATCTGCATCCATTTAAAAATTAACATGCTGTTTCAGAAAATTAAGACTAAAAAATGACATAACTAATAACACAAAACAAGAAAATAAGTATAAAAAATGATGAATAATAATATCATCATTTGTTTAATGTAGGTGTGTGACAACACTTGTTATTATGCCATCTGGTATTATATTTCAAGAAAAAATAGTTCGTTTTTTTCCTTTTCCTTTTTTATGTTGTAGATAGCGTCACACAATGTAACATAAGAAAATTTCATAATATCATACATTCAGATAATTGCAATATGAGTTTTATTTTCAAGATATTTATTAATATTTACTTATGTCAATCTTGACGATTGATATCAATGTCTTGTATTGAAATTATTAAGATTATTATTTGAATGAATTTCGGTTATAAGTAATACAATCATTTTTCTCTTGAATCTACAAACATCAATAGCTAGTGCATAATTTTCAGTTGCTTTAATCACTTAATACTCAATAATCTTCTTCAAATACTTTGTCTCATACAACTGACAATTGATCAATCGTAATTTTGTTTCATTTACAACCTGGATTAATAAGCAAACTTGATGACGCATACACATCTTCTTTCTATACTGCATAACCCTTAATATCTTTATGTGCAATGCAATGAAACAAGTCAATTGGAGATTAGAAAACTAATTTCAAAAACAAAAAGGCTTTCTTTTTTAGACCAAAAAAATATAACTTACGAGGGAACCTTTCTAACTTGAAAATTGGTTTTGATTTCGAACTATATGCATAAGATAGACTCCAATCAAGTATAAAAAAAATCTCAGAAGGAAAAAGATCTTTAAATCATCTCGACAGAGTTATACCCCTTTTACTGAAATTTTAGCTTATAGCACAGTACATACAAAAGAATCGAATGATGATATTTCGACCTAAGATTTCGCTCACAGATAATCCTACTTGCGACAAGAATGTTTTGAAAATTTCAGCTCACAATAATGTTCCCTTGACAAGATATTGAGTTTTCGAAAAACATCAGATTCTCGTATCTTTCATGAAGAATATAGATGATTTTTGGAAATTCAATATCTCGCGAAAGGAGCATTCTTTTGAACAGAATATTTTAATTACAAATAAGACTAGTTATAGGTGAAATTTCAGGTGAAAATATGGTCATGCAATTTTTTTGTATTTACCGCGCTGTAGGCAATAATCTCAATAAAACAGCTATAACTCTATAGAGAAGGCCTAGGAGCCATTATGCTCGAGCGATCTATTTCATACACAAAATCTAAGTTCAAAAGCGATTTTCAAGTTGAGAAGATTCTCACGTTAGTATATCAAACAATATACATCTACTGATATAACATTTTGATTCGTTTTGAGACATTGCACTATTCGAAAAAAACAAATCATTCTTTTCTTTTTGTTTGTTCAATTACCACAAGCTTGAAAAGTATGTGTCGCTAAGTTTGGCAAAAGAATACTTGTCAGCTTCTTTTTTCTTGTGTTATTAAGAAAGTATGGTAATTTATAAATGAATTACTCAAATGTCAGGCATGTTTTAAAAATTAATATTCTGAAGTTTTGTGTTGATTCACGCGACTACTAAATATCAGAGTTTGATTTTAGTTGTAATTCTACACCTTTTCTTTTTAACCAAAATATTTATCTAAAAGCGTTCTTTGTTTTTTGTATTTTCTTTTGCTAACAGTTAAACTCTTTTTATTCAACACGTAAAACAGATAACAAAGTATCGCATTATATGAATTCTATAGATTTATCTTCAAAAGTAGACAGATGTTCTATCATTATTATTTTTCATATCAAATAAAACAAAAAAACTTGCTATAAAGATAAACATAAAAAATAAAAATCAATAAAAGCAAATGAGAAATAAAATTATGAGAACAAATATATTTTATGATGATTGTAAGCTCAAAACAATAAGACAGATAAGGCATAACAATTAATCACAGAAATACCAAAACAAAAAAAATTCCATTCACTTTTAAGATTTCTTTTTGTTGTATATATATTCATATTTGACTAGTTTCAACTTTTATTAATATCTAATGTCTTTCATATCACCGGATGAGAAGTACATAACATATTATAAATTGTTTCCAACTTAAATTATTTACATGTGTCAATGATTCAAATCAATTCTATTCGTCTTCAAGATGCTTGTCTTTTTAAATCATAAATGAGTATCAAATGTTGAACATGAAATGTGATTTTGTTGATTTTTTCGTGATAATGGATTTATTGTTGCATTATATATACATTTAATTGAAAAACGTGGTAACATAGCTATAATTATAGTAAACAGATTTGTTAACCAAAATATACCTTGACGAAATGCCATATAAGATACATGATATGGACTTTGTCCATTAAGACATACAATACAAGTCGCATCAAATATTAATGTAAAACCCAGAAATATAAAAAAACTTAATAATATTGAACTTATCAACGCTATATCAACACGTGTTGTTTGCAAAATAACATGTATCATTGAAGTTATTGTCATACTGAATGCAATTGAAAAACCAAATACTAATGCATCAATATTGGCATTATTTTCATATGCATAAGAAGCAATAAAAAATATAACTGTACTTTGCCAAATAGCATCAATAATATTTATCCAATACGACCATATTCGATAACACCTAGCATGAAGTGTATACTCGTATAATTCAGGCTCATATAATGCTCGTTCAGCTGGAACATGTTGATCGAATAGAGCAGCAGCACACTAAATATTTTAAGTTGAAAAAAAAAGCAAACAAAATATTTTCTATAATTACTTGTGGAAGAACAGTAAATAAACTTGTATATAGAAGAATGTCTACAAAAAACGACAACAAATTCATATATGTCTCTAATAATAATAGAATTTCCATCTCCAAAGCTAACTTTTTCTATATGATGATAAGAGACTTACATAAAGAATGAAGTGTAACAGCACCAGAAAATCCATTATATAATTGATGATAAAATATGACAAATACATAAGCACAGTTATGCATAAATGTATAAAGTATTAATTCACTTGTTCGAGTAAAACACCAAGCACCATGAACAAGTAAAAGACGACGAAGACATTCAAAACGATCAACAGCAAAATCTCCAGCAGCTACTGCTTGTGATCCTTCACGACCATAAACAGCAACACCACAATGAGATTCACGAATCATTCCAACATCATTTGCACCATCGCCTATAGCTAATATTCGATGTTTAAATACAGATTTAGCAGCAGATACAAGTTCACGTTTTTGTGTTGCTGATACTCGACAAAATATTACTGATTGACATTGGCTTGCAGCTTGCATAAATTCTTTTGGTTTATATCGAAGAATAGTATCTTATATATTCAAAACAAAATAATTTCTAAAAACATAATATAAAAATATCTTACTTAAATCATCACCAGTAACAACAAGTGAGACAGGTAATTTTTGTGCAGCTATAACTTCACTCATTCGAGTTATTGTTTCACTAGTACGTATTTCATCTGGAATAGCTTCATCACGAGTATCTATTTTATTAAAATAATCAATTCAAATAGCTTCATAATAAAAAACATTAATAAAATACGAATGAAACTTACGTAATTGTTGATTCATTTCAATTAATTGTGAACTATAATAAATCATATGAGTATATTGATTTAATTGTGCTTGAGCTGATGCACTAAAATCCCATGTTATTGTTGCTGGTGCATTACTCTATAAATAAAAAAAAAAAAAAAAAAAAAAATGATAGATAATATTTATTATAAGAAAAACAAGAAATTTTCTTAAAAACTAACATTAGTCATAGAAGTATTTTCTGATGATAATGTTTGAGGAATATTAACTAATGATGCAGCTTGTGCAGTACTTAATGCTGTTGCTTGTTTATCACCAGTTAAAAGCCATATTTTAATTCCAGCACATCTTAATGTTGCAATAGCTCTTGGTACACCATCTTGTAATTTATCTTCAACAGCTGTTAAACCAGCTAACATTAAATCAACTTCAATTTCAGTTGCAACATCTGATATAGCTTCATCACGATTTTCAAGTGAATTAGCTGCATGTTGATATCGTTCAAACCAATCTTCATATTCTCTTAATGTTAATTGTTTATATGCAACTAATAATGATCGATATCCTTGTTCAGCAAAATTTAAACTATGTTGTTCAATTATTGTTTTCATATCCGTTTCATTAAAACTACTTAAATGTGGCCATATTGATGTTTCAGCACCTTTTATAAATAGAAATATTTGATCATTTAATCGAACAATAATTGACATTCGTTTTCTTGTTGAATCAAATGGTAATAAACATAATATTTCATAGTCAATATCTTGTTTTTCTGTATTTGTTGAATTAATATAACGAACAATAATATTTTGTGCAGAACGTGATATCATTCTAACACCAAAATTTGATGCTGTTTGACAAAGTACAAGATCATCAGCATTATCACCTTCATATTTTGGTTGATAATCAATTCGATGCATAAGTTCTTGATGTTCATGAACAATAAATGATGTATTACATATTGCAAGTACAGTTAGAAAACGTTGAATTAATTCACAATTTTCTGATGGTAATTCAGAACTAAAATTAAAAAACAACATGAGTCTAGACTTAGGGTGATTTGAATCTTTCAACGGAAGACATTATGATTGGCATGTATTTTTGCTTCCAATGAAGTGAAATTGTAATATCGAGACAATTAATTTCATTTCGTAAATAAGCTAACTATTTAGCTGTGTACTTGATATATCAGAAAATGATGAATCGAATAGTTTCATTTAAGTAGAACAAATACATTTGTGGTCATTTTTATTTTCACCAACAATGTTTTTCGCCGATTGCAATATCGCCCAATGAATTAATAACCGAAAAAAGAGTCTGAATCAAGTCTGCTCAGTTCTGTATATAATATGTTATTTTAATTAACTCGTTCAGATTGTGGATTTGGTAATAGTCTAGAATACCCTTTAGAAAATGTCCTTCACGAAATGTCGCCAAGGTTTCGTCCTTGAAAAAATTTCTTCAGAGTAAATGTCCTTGGTGAAAATGTTTTTGAGAAATGGATCTTAGTTGCATGATCCTATGACAAAATGTCCTTTCAGTAAAATATGAACAATGCTTGGTAACAAAATTAGTAATGTAATTTAATTTATTATAACGGATTGCATTTTATTTTATTTTTCATTTACAAAAGAAGAAAAGAAAATGTAATTGTCCAAATACTCTTCAATGGCATCCACACCTAAACGCAACATCCACCCACGCTTCTTTTTCGTTCGTTTACTTGATTAATTCCACGTAGTAATAAGTCTTCTATATAAACAACTTTAATATCTACCTAAGTATGTTTGGATTATAGCGGCGTCTACATCCCATTAACATTATATTTAAAAAAAAACAACCATTGAGAATCAAGGACATTTTGCACCAAGGATATGTACTCTGAAGGACACTTTCTAAAGGACGAAATGTGGAGAACATTTTACATGAGAATGAAAAAGTGGAAAGGTTTCGCAAAGGACATTTTAACATCTATTAGTGAGTGTTTGTGCTTATTTGGATATAGGAAAAGGTGTAAATTTTCATTTCATCTGCGCCAATACCCACATCCAATTGAGATGGTAAACGATCAATCTGATAATGAACTAGTTAATTAAAATAAAATGTTGTCTATATAGAACCAATCTGATTTGGTCCAGACTCGTTTTCGCTTAAGAATTCATTTGGCACTGTTGGAATCGACAAAAATGGGCTAAATGATATTTTCTTATCTCCTAGGGTTAGTGCACTTTAATGACAACGGATATTATTTAATGGATATGAGAAGTTTCGATTGAATTTTATAGTTCATAGCTATAATTAAGATAATAATTTGTAAGACTAAAGTAATAGATTAAATGACGATGAAGGTCCCTGATAAAGAACATTCTGTATACTAGCATGTACGCCTACCATTCAGACTTTAGAACTGTCAATCTTTATACCAATACGGGCAGATTGAACGCACAAGGCTAGACTATCTCATTTAAGAAATTATTTTAGATAAAGTATCTAACATATTCTTATCCTGATTACACGAACATGTAGACATAGTGGCATCGGAATCGCAGATACCAATGTAGCAAGATAGATTAGCTCAATCGTACACTATTTTAAAAAATCCCTTTCAAGAAAATTTGAATAAAATGATCCAATTTATGCTTGTACAGCTTCAATTAACCCTGGCATACCCACTTGAGATGCACCTGGACTCCAGTGAGATTCTTCTTAATGCTTTGCAATTGTAGTCCTAGATGGTAATCTTGTTTGTTCAGCTATATTTTAGAAACATCTAATACAGTACGTCGGCAACAACAATCAATCATGTCGATGCTGTAAAAGAATAGTTTTACTTCAGGAACAATAAGTTTCCAGGCATGTTGCATTTTGTCGAAATTTCAGTACTAATACGGAAAGAAATTGTGTCGAAACGCGCAAAACTTTCCTATAATATTCTTTCCTTGTCAACACACACGTTTCAGCAGAGTACAACGTACGTAGAAACATTTCGTTCCCCAAACCTTGCTTTGTTACATGACAGTCATCGTCAAAACGAAAAAATCTTGAGAATAGGAGATGGGAAGAAAACAAAAAAGATTGCGTCAATATCATTCAAAATTACTGTTGCTCTGTTTTTTCTTCTCAGATTCAAGCTCGTTCAGAACCATCATAGTTCCATTACAAAATAATGGTAATGTAGTATATTGTTTCTATTTTATCAGACTGGGGTCCATGCGGATCTCAGATGGTCAACAAGTGATAGTTCGAAAGATAGACGTGTTAGGTTTAAATCTATGACGAAATACTATCTAGCGTCTAAGTGTTTAACACGAACCTCAATATCAATTAGTTTTACATAAAGAAAAATGGTTTAGATTCAATGCAAATCCATACCGATCTGAATATTTTACACCACCAATTGACATTGCTTTGAATACAAGTTTATTTTGAGTTAATGTTCCTGTTTTATCAGAAAATACATAACCTATTTGGCCAAGATCTTCATTTATTGTAAATGTTCGACAACTAATTGGATGTTCATATTTCATATATTTATCTCGTCCAATTGTATACATTTGTAGAACACGAACAAGATCTAATGAAACATATAATGCTATTGGAACCATGACTTGAAATAATATTACAAAACGTAAAGCATTTGTAAAAAAATGACCAGCAACATTTTCAAATGGATTATCTACGATAAATGGAACAAACATCCAATAATCACCATATGAACGATCCCAACGAATAGATAAACCAGCAGAAATTAAACATAATGAAGTTAAAATTAAACTTGAGAAAAGTACATCACGATTAATATATCTTTCAATAAGTGCATGTTTACATATTGTATGACGAGATGATTTTATTATTTTTGTTTCATTACCTATTTTATGATCAAAAAATAAAATTAACAAAATAAAAATTGAAATCTTTAGGAAAACAAAAACTTTACCAGCATAAACAATAAGTCCATCAACATAATCTGTTATTCTTAATACACATCCACGTAAAAGAAAATTATTATTATCACATGGATGAGCATGTGTACTTGTTGATAGAAGAATTCTACCACAAAAATGATATATATCATCATTTGGTGGATCACATTGTAATTCAAAACTTGTTTCTTCAGGTTTAGAATAATTTAAAAAACAAGATGGAATACTCTTTTGTTTAAGATTTGTTTCACCATCAATAGCAGCTGTATCTAAATAACATGTACTTTCACAAGATGTTGAAGAAAGTAAGAGAATATCAGCTGGTACTATTTGATTTGTTCGTACTCGAACTATACTTCCAACACTTAAATCTTCCCATTTACATTCAATAAATGTTTTTGATGTTCTATTAAACAAAAACAAAAACAATTTATTATCAATATAAGAAAAAATCTTTAGTAGAACTTTACTTATCATAAACTTCAGCTATTTGTTTATTTATTCTTGCATCACTTCGCCATCGTTTTAAATCTTCGACAAGATCTTTAATAGCTGTGATTGTTAAAATAACTGTCAATGGTATAAAAGCGACCTAAACGAAAATATTTGAATAAGATATTTTTAATTATTATATTTAAAAACAACAAAAGTAATATTTACTGTTTTCGAAATAGCATTAATAATTGGTACCCAATTGAGTCCAATTAAAATAGCAAAATATACATTAGCTACACGATGAAATTGTTCAAAAATATTTTTCGGCAAAAATGTGATAATATTATAACGTGTTGTTTTTATATGATTTGTTTTTGGTGTATATTTTCCTCGATTTTTTATTGCAATCCACAATGAAGAATCAAGAGAAGATGATAAATTGTGATGTACTACATAAGTTTCACGCCTTGGTAAAGGTAATGATCTACTATTTGTTGCTGACGAAACTGTTGAGTGACGTGCACTACTGTTGGAGTCTTTCGGAATTCGACGGAGTGAAGGAACAGCAGTACAATTGCCCATTCACGTCAATATTAATACTATATTTTTGTCGTAATAAAAGAAAAGAAAAGAAAAGAGCTGTTATTTCTCAGTTATTTTGCATGACTGTTTGTGTCAAAGATAAAAAAAGAGTAAAAAAAAAAGAAGTAAAGTTTCGGATTTCGTATCCTATTATAGAATATTGTCTAATAATAATGCATACCACGGTATTACAATCGTAATCATGAATGTTCTATGTTGTTCCTTGAGTTGGCTTCCATTATTTACTCATGAGACGTTTTTAATCATTCAGTCTCTAGGAAAAAGAAACGGTCCGTCCAAGAAGCAAAACGGGTAGAAAGAAAAAAAAAGTTGAGAAAATATTTATGAAGAAAAGTGATTATTCGTCAACGTAAATATTAAAAAAGAAAGAAAAAAGTTTTTCATCTATAGCAACATGAAATTTAGATGTCGGAAACTGGTTGATAACTTATCATTTGACCAGTTCGTAGAAATATTGCAGATTCTATATCAATCAATATCATAGCTTAGTCACATATCAATATTACTTGTATTTTTTTAGATCAAGAGTTGCGTTGACAACTTCTGCTGATCTTCTTTTTTTCTAGAGCTATTGCTTTATATAATGATGAGAAAAAAAAGATTAATGACTCGAAGTCTCCTATGCACATTTGTAGACAAGTACACAGTTTTTCTTTCATAACGATAATAATGACAAAAACAAAGCGCATATAGTTATTGTAATTTACATACAATGTGAATTGTTATTTGAAGTTGTCACGCTGCTCGCAGCCACTTAGCAGTCTCTAAGTGTAAAAAATGAAAAGAAAAGAAAAATTTTATTCTGTCGTCAACCCATTCAAGTATGTTTTCAGAAGTATAGACGAACAATAGAATAGTCACAGTTCTGCTTGTGATTTTTTATAAAAATATGAATTCAATTTGATTAAAAGAAGAGACAAACAAATCATAACTTATCATATCTATAAAAAAAAACAATCATTCAATACTGATATTAAATACATAACAATATTAAGATATAGGGTATACCTTTATGTCAAATATATTCCATAAAGCATAAAAATTATGTTTTCGACTTACTAATAATCAATTACAGAGTATTATCATTTTACTTTGTACTTTTTCTTTTTTTTCCACTCACTCTCAAAATAAGTGATTACGGTTAAAAATAAAGAGTCGTTTATTTTGTCTTACGCGCTACTCATATGAATTGTTATGAAAGAAAGAAAAAAAGAAAAAAAAATAGATTTTATATGATCAATTTCTTTTTCATATTGATGAATCTCCGATCAACTTTACGCTATTTAACTATAGTGTAATATTAAAATAATCATTTATATGGTAATAAAAACTTTTGCATGATAACTTATAAAAACAAGAAATAAAATATGCCTTTTCTGATAAAATGAACGATTAATAGATAAATAAGACTAATTACTACTACCTCACAATAATACTATTGCAAAAAATATTTTTAATCTAACAAATAGAATTATTATGAGTAGTAGTTGAATAGTTCAATGTTTTTGTATAAGCCGACGAAGAAACAAAATATGAAAGTATTTACATAGTTACTGTCAACAATAAATCTATCTATTCGGGATATATGCAGTTTGCAAATAAACACCTGCTATACACTTTTATCTTTTAACCTGTCGTCAATCTATGATTGATGTAAATATATTATATTTTGTTCTTCTGTTCTCCATGGTAAATGCTAATCTTTGGGACACCAAATATGAAGCGAGATTTTCATTGCCATGTGTATATGCATGCTTTTTTATTATCTATATACTTGAGTTTTTTTTGTCGACAAATAAAAGATTTATTATTCAATGTTGTATCTCTGCCTAGAAACATCAAGTAATTATTTATCGGTAATGATGGTATTCATAAGAAGAAAGAACTATTTTACAAATGCAATTACGAATTCCAATGAGAGAAAAATATAGAATAGTCGTTACACAAGTGTTTTTATAGTGACACATAATCCGATGTTATTTATAAGACTTAGGCAATATCCTATAAAATATAAATGACATTGACATATGTTATTTTTATGATAAAAAGTTTCTAAAGAAAACAACAACAAGAATATTGATATTATTATAAGAGGATACTCGATGTCATATATTATATAACAATGAAGTTTAGTTGAAATATAAAACTGATCAATCGAAGTAAGAGAGACTTGTTGAAAACACTTGATCTAATGTAATAGAATAAGTAAGTGAAATAATCGGTATGATATTATCAATCAAATACATGCTGCATAAAATGTAAATTTTATTAAATACGAAACAACATATAAATGATATATATATATATATATATATGTTTTTATTCTCAAAGTCTTTTAGTCCTATTTCGAATATTCAATTGATATGATTCATTAAACATTTTTGTAGTCATTTTATTTTGATTTATTCTTGACGAATTAATCAATTGTACAGGATGTATTTTAGTACTTTGACAACATGTAAATAATAATAATAGAATACGAAAAACTTCTTTTCGATATCTTCTATTTGTTAATGAATATGTATAAAATATTGTACTATTATTAACATAAGAAATTTCCGTAGCTATTGCACTCATAAGATTATCAATAGCTATTGTTAGTGGACTTTTTACCATATAAATAGTCAAACATGCGTAAAATTTTTGTGCTGTTATTGGTATTGAAAATAGAATTAAAGAAAATACTTGTATAAATAATAATCGTATTAATTGTACATCTCGACGGCGACCAACAACAATATGATTTGAATATTTAACATTATGAATTGTTATTAAAGTAGTTAACATCATTAATATAGGTGGTACACCGGAATTACATACGAGTAAAATAATGTCATTTATTAATCTACATGTTGGATTCACTGCACACAATGAGTCTTGATTTATTCTATAACAATAAAATACTTGTGTATAAGGACAAGTAAAACAAATAATAGTAGCTAAAATTACAATACGTTTAGCTACACGTAATGAACTAAATGATCTCATATTAACATTATTAGAAGTTGAAAATGATCGATCAATACATGCTAAGAGTATAAACCATGTTGAAAGTGTAATTGTGGAAAAACGAAGATAATAACGTATTTTACATAAACTATCAAATATTTGCGTTGGATCAAGATTATAGATTCCGAGAAAAGGTGTTATTAAACCAACATGAAGAGAAACAAAATTTACAATACTACCACTAACAAAATAAATTGAACATGAACTTGCTCGAATTATTGGACGAGTAAAAACTAATATGTTTAATATTTGACCAATACTTCCAAAAATAAGAAATGTTATTGGAATATAACGATTTAATTCATATCGTATGAAATTAAGATATGCGATTGTTGATTGACTACTTGCATTCATTATCATTAATTTCTGGTTTTTAACTGAATGAAAGTAAACTTTTTATAGAATAAAATTAGAAAAAGTAAATGAAGATTGTATCTATTGACATGTGCGTCAATTCATTTACTCGAAGATCTCATACGTGACTAAGTACAAATGAGCAATTGATCTACTATCTACAATTGCCTTTATTAGTTAACTAGCACGAAGATAAATGCATCTTGACGAAAATATATGAAGAGAATACTAATATTTATTATTGAAGATTTAACAAAAAAAACTGTGAGCATGAATAATAATAATTGGAGAAATGCTAATTTCTCGAACGACATTAGATCGAAAAGCAAAATCCCGACAAGAAAAAGACAGAAAAAAAAGTCAAACGAGCAAAATATTGAAATACAATATACCGAACTACAAAATCTTGAGAGGTAAAATATCGAATACAAAAAAATCTCGAAAGTTCAAAAACCAACAGATAGCGTACTGAATGACTGATGGGTCACTCCTTTTCCTTCTCTGTATTTTTCGTCGGTTTACTCAGTCTTCTGTTTATATATAAACATGTATGTGCGCATAAATTCACTTATCGTCATTGTATAACAAGTGGCTGTATTTTCATATTATGATCTCGATTGAATTTATTTCTAGTAACAAAGGAAAGCCTTTGTTAGTCCTAGATTCGTATGTTTACCAGTTGAATAAATCAACATCATCCTAACATTGGCACTTCATTTCTGTTATTAAAATGGAGAAGGTAGTATTTCAATAACAATTGGTTCATGTTGATAGTACGTCGAAGAAAAAAAGAAAAAGACAACTGTTATGAAACATCGACTTCAAAATTTGTCGTCAAGATTTGAAAAATACGAAAATTGATTTAAAAGAATATCTTCACAGTTAATCATTACTTGTGGCAAAGGACATGGAATCTAAAACATGAATGTCTACTCAATACTGCTTTTTTTCTCTTGTAAACCTATTTATTTTAATTTTCTTTTATGTTACTTTTTTCTCTCCAGCTAAAGCAGTAAAATATCACATCGCAGTCAATTTTTCTATATCTATCCTCTTTTATTTCTACGCTTTTATCATTATTCAACATACTTATGATTAATAAACCGTGTATTTATCAAGTGCTAAAATTGCTTTTACATTTCACACTTTCGAAATTTCTGTTTCTAAATTCTCGCTTTACGAAATTTTGCACGTTCAAGACTTTTTTCTAGTTTCCCGAGTTTCGAGCTTTTTACCCTTCGAGATTTTTCCTTTTGAACAATTAACACTAATTCTAAAAATACATTTTTTCGAACCGATTACGATGCATTGTTCATTTAAGAATGATAAATTTCATGAAATAATAGTAATCTCTTTAAAACAAATTTAATGATTTTCTTCAGAAACAGATGGATACTCTTTGAAATATTAAAATATTATCAAATGTCACTTACCAATCTACAGTTACACGTAAGAAAAATTTGAAATAGTAACATATATGATATTTTTGAGAATATCAGAAAATCACTGGCTTGTAATTCTACACTTTTCAGACGTTCAATAAATTTTAAAAAGGATTCATGCTTTTCTCTTTCGAGAGAGTAAAGTGAAAGAAAACCGTTCACCACACTTTTATTGTTAGATTTTCCTTAAGGACAACTTATTGAAGAGATTCAAATAATAATTTTGGTAGTTCTCAAAGTGGTCAATAAATCTAAGATGCAAATAATTCTTTATAGAACACACACTTTGATTTTTATTACATAAAAATCATTTTCTTCAACAAAATAAGTTTAGGACATTTTTAGTATTTAGTGCAGGTTTTCGTTTATCAACAATAACTGAAAGCACTTTTATAAACCATTCGGCACAGAGTTTACCGGACTACATATTGATATAAAGCACTCATTCTGGTATTAAAATATTAACTGTCCATGTGATGAAAACCAGCGGTTAACTGCGATTTTATCCGGTAAACCACGGTTAATCAATGCTTGTATTTGCAGCTAATCGGTATACCTTTTGATTGTTTCTTTAATGTTCGTAGTTAAATTTAACAATTATTTTTCCATTAACATGATTTTTCTTTTGACCAAAACAAAAATGCAAGCAAATGTGAAAAAATTATACATAAAAATAAACACAAAAAATAATCTTAAGACAATTGTAACAGAATTAATTTAAAAAGAATTGAGTATAAAAAGTTAATAAAAAAGACAACATTTTTAATAATTTAGAGAAGCAAAACTAATCTAAAATCA